>BLSH010470955.1:946437-973665 GCA_018402905.1 Glandirana rugosa
CACAGACTGGTACCAGAACATGTATTCCCTCGGTCTAGCCCAAACTCACTTTTCGTGTACCTCTCCAGTACCTTCGTCCTCCCACAGTAGTTTAACTACCCCCTCTTGCACCTCGTCCAATCATATTAAAAAATACGAAAATACAGTGAGAATCATTCGAAAAACTAGTGAGAAAAGTATAAATCTGTAATACGACGGGATCCTTGTAATCTGGTTAGACACTCTTACTCGACAGTCTCTAGTTTTCATCACAACTCGCTTGGGCCTGACATTACGGGGCATGTGTGCCCTGCTGCTAGCACAAGTTGTGCAGCATGAGTGCTGGCAACGTACGTCTTAGCGTACGTTCAACTGTTGAAAGTGCCGCCACAGACGAACGATTCTGCATGCAACGGTCGTGAGTACGACGTGTTGAACACGATCGTCGTCCCGTGTGTACGGGGCATTACAGTCCGGGTTCGCTCAACACTACTTTTGATCTCTGACAGCTCATTCTCACAGATTGGTCTAATGTTCCTAGGGCAGCATAATGTCTAAATATGAAAAGAGTGATCAAAAAGCTTACTAAGAGTGACATAAAAGCATAAAAAATTATACTAACCTGCTCCACGTTCTCCCCCATCAATTTGATGACACCCTCCTGCTTCCATGACCTCTCCATGTGCTTTTCACTCAAACCCGATCTGGCTCCCTTATGTACAAGACCATGGTCAGACACACTGGGCCCTCCCTTCCCTCTCCCTTCCCCCCACCTTTATTTTTTCCTACCCTCTCCATCTTCCTTCTACTCTTTTCTATTTTTTTTTTTTTTTTGCTCCTTCACTTTGCCTAACCAAGATTCTGGTCAAGAGACATTCTAATGAGATTCTGTTAAGATTTTGTTGAGACACTCAGGGGTTGATTTACTAAAGACCTGCGCCTGTGGTGCACTGAAGAAATTGGAGCAATTGCACAAAAAACGGGACTCAAGCAATTTATCAAAAAATATGGTGCACGTTTGCGTGCCAAACCGGATTTACATAGGAAGCGTTATTGCGCAATGGCGCAAAAGGATGCGCCTGCCATTACCAAGCGCAACCAATGTACTTCTCTACATTTCAGTCTGAGTAGTAAGAATAATTTGACTGCAGGTTCACATTTTCTATTGCCAACCCAAAATCTATGCAGACAATCTTATTTACATGCACAATCTCTTTCCAGAACATGTAGATCTTTTTTAAAATTATTCAAGCCTTTCACACCTTGTTACAGCTGCCTCAACTGCACATGTGCATTGAGAAACCACACTGCTTCATCTGCGCCTTACATGGCGCAAAGGCTTTAGTTTGTTAAATATGTGTTTTGAGCACGTGTGCATATGCATTCTCCAGGGTGCAAAACTGCTTTATGTTTTCATTTTCATTCTTCTTACAGAAATGTGGCTACTTTTCACTTCGCAATTTCCACAACTTTAAATTTACTAAAAACTATCTATTATTCTCAACTACTTTTACACATTACAAGCAGAGTAGTCATATCACTCCTCCATACACTATACCAGGGATATGCAATTAGCGGACCTCCAGCTGTTGCAGAACTACAAGTCCCATGAGGCATAGCAAGACTCTCACAGCCACAAGCATGACACCCAGAGGCAGAGGCATGATGGGACTTATAGTTTTGCAACAGCTGGAGGTCCGCTAATTGCATACCCCTGCACTATACAATCAGATTGTATGGTATATGGGTGAGATTAGTTGCTCATACAGATAAGTAAATGCAATTATTGTACAATCAGATTGTATAGTGTATGGGTGAGATTAGTTGCTCAGGCAGATGAGTACACACTGATTTGCCCAACTAGATTGTACAGTGTATAGGCACGTGACTTGGCCAGAATGCACAATACACAGTCATGCATTGAGAAGAGGTCTTTATGGAAGTTTCGGGTCCACCAATGATTGTACACTATCACCATGAAATGCACACAATGACATTTCGGCAATTATGACATTTCACATCCAAGTGAAGGGGAAAATTCGCACAATTGTTGATATGAGGAAGATCTATAGAATGAATATTGAGTTGTTTCCAAAAGAAGTTAATGATTGGACTAAATCTGGAAGCAATATTCTCCATGTGCTAATAGAAAGCTCATTAAGATGTTTTACTTGCAGATCAGCATTACAATGAGCAAGGGCCCAATGAGTCTTTTTCCGTATTTAAGAACGTGTTTTCTCACTTGCGCACAACGATTCCGCACACTTGGCGCAGGTAAACAGTTATTTTATTTCTGCGCCATGTCGCAATATGTGTGCGCCAAAATGCAGATGCGCTAATATTTTCGTATATCACCCCTAGAGTTGCCACCTCATCCCTTTAAACCCGAACACATATGAATTACACAGGTTCTGCAGCTAATTTATCACAGATAAGGCACCAAGTGAGTTTAATTACCACCTTAATCAGCCACAGAACCTGTGTAATTCATATGTGTTCGGGTTTAAAGGGATGAGGTGGCAACCCTAATCACCCCCCTAAATACAGAGTGTAAGCCACGCCACGTTACCACATGTGCTTGGTTCCTGGATCCCTTGGCGCCTACTAGCGTAGCGTACTAAGAGACCTCCGGGCACCTCCCTAAAGGCCTAAGCAATGGGTTCTTGAACCCCAGGCTGGTCACATTTTGCCTTGTTTGCTAATCACCATTTTGTAAGGGATGTGTCTGCATTTTTGCTTGTTAACCCTTCTCTGTGCACATATCGCGCAATGGTTTACTAACCTAATAATAAACAATTTGAACAAGAAAAAAAATTATACTAACCTGTTTTTTCACATGATCATTGTAATTATTCCCATACATACAGTATGTAAGCTACTTGAAAATATCTCATCTAAGATAAAACCTCTATTGCCGGAGATGTTTGAGTTCAAGCTCTGTGTAGACTTTTAGGAAACACATTAAGTCATTCATACAAGCCAGTGGGTGGAAATTCTGAGAGGTCACACATGCTATTGTATTGTTACTGTTATGGCAAGCAACAGAAATATGAACTTTTTGACATATTTTAAAAATAATAGCTGGCTATAACTTGAAACAGAAAGCACATTTAATTACATTTTAAAATGACTTGTGTAGCAGGTATATACATTTAAATGCTTTTTTTAAAAAAAACAAAAGTGCTTTGTGCATTGCTGGTGCTGAGTAAGCAGTGGAGACTTTTATCAGTTATGTCACCATCTATTTAGGCTTTTAGGTTTTTATTGCTGTGTTCCCTCTTTAGAATTTCTCTCTCTCTCTATATGTCGTGGTGACCATTGTCTCTGGCACAGAAAATGATGGGAAATTCAACATTTTAGTGCCGGTCACATAGGGGCGACTTGCGATCCGACTTGAGTTGCCTCAAGTCGCCCCAAGTCGCTTGACATTTAAAATCCCATTGAAATGAATGGGAGCCGTCTTAATATACACTACTGAAGTCGCTCCGACTTCAAGGCGACTTCTGAAAAGGTTCCTGTACTACTTCTAGGTGACCTCTATCCGACTTGTGCCCATAGGATTCAATAGAAGTCGCCTCCAAGTCGGATCCCCATCTACATGGAAGCGACTTTACAGTTAAAAGAATAGAATTTATTTTTAGGCAGCCCCCTCCCTCCCTTCTCTGATTGGTCAAGGCAAAGTCGCCTGGCAAAAGTCGTGTTGTAAAGTCGCCTGAGGTCCTTGAAGTCGCACTGAAGTCGCGCTGAAAGTCACGCTGAAATCGCCTAGCGAAGTCGCGCCGAAGTCAGGTCGCTCCTATGTGAATGCAGGCTTAGAGTAGAGTCACTGAAGCAATCTGAAAAAATAGAAAAGAGGTGCCTCTAAGTGCAGACTATAAAAACAGTTTATTAAAACCAACAATTGGCAACTCACATGAGACAGAATATAAAAGGCGCATGAGCAGGTCCTCAAAGGGGTGTAGCGCCCCTATAGTGTAGGTGCTTTTACTTTTGTAGATTTTTGGTAGGAGAGGAAAAATCTAGTAAGGCTTGACTGTCGGTGCAGGCCTGAATGCAGGGCTGGGAGTTGCTCAGGGGAGGGGCTGGAGATGCAGGGAAGGTACACTCCTTGGAGATTCCTCCCCTTGAGCTGGGAAAGCTCTAGAAGGGGGTTGGATGAGGAGGTGTCACTTCCTGATGTATGACAGGGAGCCCTGACCAATCCACAGGCTGGGCCTAAATACAGCTGTCTGCCAGCAGGAGGCAGGAGAGTTCGGGTGGAAGAGTGAGGATGTAGGGTGCAGGCAGGAGCGGGAATCAGCTCCTGGAGTGGCACAGGAGAAGCAGGAGAGCAGCTGAGGCCTACATGAAAGTAGACTCTTTTAAGAATCCGCCATAAAGTCATGAGTGGCAGCCCCTGGGAGTTGAATGAGAAGGCTGGGACAGTCTGGGAAGAGAGAGAGCAGTCTGTGGAGGCTGGTAGGAGCCAACCAAGAGGAAGGAGAGCCATTAGACCGCAGTACAGACCGGATGGGTCTGGAAGAAGGATGGGCTGGGAGTTGTAGTCCATCAAAGGCTCAGCTAGCACCAAAGTGTTTTGCTACACAAGATAAAGTCCATGGTTTCAGTGAAGGAAACCTGCGATTCTTACCCACAAAGGGTGGTTCTGAGGCCTTGCAAGCGGCTGCAGCAGGCCTCACCATGTGCTAGCTGAGGGATGTCTGATAAATTTCCCTTCAGACGAGGGAAACACGTGTAATAGTCAGCAAGTAGTGTGCTGGAGAGGAGTAAAGGAGAAGTGTAACGGTCAGCAAGTAGTGTGCTGGAGGAGATGAAGTGTATATACTGGAGGTGTATATAGTAGGTTCTATGTTCTGGGCATCCCACAGTCATCCCTAATCCCTATCCAAGTTCAAAACCCTAAATAAAACAACAAAACAAAGTTTTGTGGATGTGTGGAATTCATGTGATTGAGGGCAGCAGGCAGGTGGACCACAAATATCAGCCACTCTTGAGGTAGCACATGGCTACAGGGGTAACATCAGTGAGACATCCGTAAGTCAGGATTCATAGCACCATCATGAACTGTAGCAAGTATCCCTGTGAGCTGGTAACCAGCCGGAGACAGGGGAATCTGGAAATAAGGCTTGGTTCTGTGGAAGCTAGAGTCCTGAGATGATGACGTCACTGGACATCGACGCGTTATCCGAGCCGGCGTACTGCGATTGGTTTGGCAGCCGTGCTCCTTTATCAAGCTATAGGTCAGGACCAAAGGGGTTTGTTTTATGTGCAAAGTAAGGGGCGGGGTGGGAATGGTTTCTTCCATTGGTTCCCACCCCGTCTCTTACTTTGCACATAAAACAAACCCCTTTGGTCCTGACCTATAGCTTGATAAAGAAGCATGGCTGCCACACCAATCGCAGCACGCCGACTCAGATAACGCGTCATTGTGCAGTGACGTCATCATCCTGGGACTCCAGCTTCCACCAAGCCTCGTTTATAGATTCCCCTGTCTCCGGCTGGTTACCAGCTCACAGGGACGCTTGCTACAGTTCATGATGGTGCTATGAATCCTGGCTTATGGATGTCTCACTGATGTTACCCCTTTGAGGACCTGCTCATGTGCCTTTTATCTTCTGTCTCATGTGAGTTGCCAATTGTTGGTTTTAATAAACTGTTTTTTAAAGTCTGCACTTAGAGGAGCCTCTTTTCTTCTATTTTTTCCAGTGTTACAAGGACTTTGCTTCTGGTCCAAAGAAGGCTGACTTTGGTGCTGGGACTTTTCACTAATGCTGGTTCCCATACCAGCCACATATGGACTATTTTAAAAAGACTTGATGGGATTTATGTGTAGCCAGGAGTTTAGAAATATATTGCTCTGGCATACAGAAAATGGTGTTCATTGCTTAACCTGGGAACTCCCTCTAGTGTTTGCTTTTGGAACAGGCTGTGATTGCAGCAAGGATGATGCTTTGTGGGAGTTGTAGTGTGGAAAAAGGAATCAGTCAGCAGGCTCTTAATGTGAAGGACTTCATTTCCCATCAGGCTGTGCTGCGCTGGAGACTTCTGGGAGGTGCAATGCATTGTAGGAGACTTATTTAAGGAGAAGGAGGAGCTACCGACAGTCTCTTGGGAACGACATGATTGATCAGAGAGGAGCCCTGTGTGCTGCTGATATCAGATATAGACCTGTGGCCTATGTACAGTGTTCCAGCCGACTGAATTATCTGCAGGTGACACAGCTAGCCATCGCTCTCCAGAATTGCAGTGAGTGAACCACAGTCTTCTGAAACTCATCTCTGCTTGGATAAAAGCTATAGCAGCTGCTGCAACCAGGGATCGGCAAGGTGTCCGCTCCCGGACACCTTGCTGTGCCACCCACTCCTCCTCCTGAGTCTCACTTAGTGGTGCACTGCGGAGTGATCTCTCGGAGTCTGAGGGAGGGGCTGGCCTGGGAGAGGAGTTGAAGTCACAACCTCACTGTGGAGTGTACCAGGCAGCGCGCTGAGCATGGGACTCGGGACTCAGTGACTTAAGCTCGCTGCGGCGGGGTAGAGGAGAAGAACAGGAGAACCGGACGGGACATGCCCATGGTGAGAGCCTCTGTCTGTGTGGTCCGGTGGATAGATATATATTCTTATTCTACTTAGAAGAAGTGCCCTAGCTGCCTAGCCTAGCACCTCAGCAGTGGGACAGAGAGGGAGCAATGGCTGGGTTGCACAAATTCAGATATATTGCACATATTCTCATTCTGCAAGAAGATTAAGCTGGCTAAAATAAATATCACATAGCACTGGCTGATTTACAGTATATACCTGTAGAAGTTTAGTTGGTTGGATTTTTTTTGTTTTTGTTCATCCAAATCCTGGCCTGGGACTGGGCTAGGGCCTGGACTGCCTGGGACTGGGCTAGGACTGGGGCCTGGCCTGACTGGGCTGGGGCCTGGCCTGCCCTGGACTGGGCTGGGGTCTGCTCTGCCTGGGACTGGGCTGGGGCCTGCCTGGGACTGGGTTGGGGCTGGGGCCTGCCTGGGACTGGTCCGGGGGCCTTCCCTGCCTGGGACTGGGCTGGGGCCTTTCCTGCCTGGGACTGGGCTGGGGCCTTCCCTGGCTGGGACTGGGCTGGGGACTTTCCTGCCTGGGACTGGGCTGGGGACTTCCCTGCCTGGGACTGGGCTGGGGACTTCCCTGCCTGGGACTGGGCTGGGGCCTTCCCTGCCCGGGACTGGGCTGGGGCCTTCCCTGCCTGGGACTGGGCTGGGGCCTTCCCTGCCTGGGACTGGGCTGGGGCATTCCCTGCCTGAGTCTGGGCTGGGGCCTGCCCTGCCCGGGACTGGGCTGGGGCCTATCCTGCCTGGAACTGGGCTGGAGCCTTCCTGGGACTGGTCTGGGATCTGCCTGAGACCAGGCTGGGGTTATGGCCTGCCTGGGACTGGACTGGGGTCTGTCTGGGATTGGGCTGGGGTCTGCCTGGGACTGGGCTGGGGCCTGCCCTGCCTGGGACTGGGCCTGCCTTGCCTTGGACTGGGGCCTGCCTTGCCTGGGACTGGGCTGGGGCTGGGGCCTTCCTGAAACTGGACTGGGGCCTTCCTGGGACTGAGGCCTGCTTGGGACTGGACTCGGGCCTGGCCTGTCTGGGACTGGGCTGGGGCTTGGCCTGCTTGGGACTGGGCTGGGGACTGGCCTGCCTGGAACTGGGCTGGGGCCTTGCCTGCTTGGGTCTGGCCTGTCTGGAACTGGGCTTGGGCCTGGCCTGCCTGGGACTGGGCTTGGGCCTGGCCTGCCTGGGACTGGGCCTGGCCTGCCTAGGGCTGGGTTAGAGCTGAGGCCTGGCCTGCCTGGGACTGGGCTAGGGCTGGGGCCTGGCATGCCTGGGACTGGGCTGGGGCCTGGCCTGCCTGGGACTGGGCTGGGCCTGCCTAGGGCAGTGGGGCACTGGGGGCCTGGCCCAACTGCATTCTGCACTGCAATCATTCATTGATTCATGATATGTGTGAACAATTTTTGTTTTATATGTTCAAACAGCGCTTGCAAAACTATGGTAATCCCCTTATTTCATGCTCAAAATTCAATACATACGATTTTTTATAAAACCGATAAATAAATACATCAAAAACAATAAGTGCTGCTGTAGCCCAGTGGCTATAACACTTGCTATATGTGAATAAATAAAATTAAATTCAAACAGTGCTTACAGTTCAAAGTGATCCCTCTAGTTCAATATATTTGCAGTTTCACATGAATATAATAAATCAATACATAATATAAATATTTTAAATGAAGTCCAAATAAAGTGCTGTGCTCTGTGCAATCCGTAGTTATACTGTGTGAGTGCTGTTTCAGTCCCAGACTGATAATGCTTCAAATCCTTATCCAAGCAACAGTTCTTTGTGCTTTAAAGTGCTCGTGCTACATTTGAGTGCTTGAGTGATGAGAAAAATAATATTTCAGGGGATTATGCCCTGCTTACCGGATTCCTTTGACTCTCCAACCATACGGTGTGGTGAAGTCAAACCGCTCTTTAGGTCTACAATCCGACCTATGGATATAGTGGTCCTCTCCTTCCTCTCGCTTTCTCCGCGGTTGTTATTCCATGTGTGGATAGAAAAAGGAACAACTCATCGTGTATCTCTTTAAGAATGGTTTATTGGCCAAATATTTCACAGTGCAAACATTACTATACAAAGCATTTGCAGGTTACTGTGATCGCTCTGGGGTTTGTCAGCGCTGAGTGCTCAAATTGCACTTCCTGCTTCCAGATCTACAGAGCGTGGCCTCTCACACCTAGTATCAACTGACGCATTTCGTCACTTCCTGTGACGACATCGGACGTCACAGGAAGTGACGAAATGCGTCAGTTGATACCATAGTTTTGCAAGTGCTGTTTGAACATATAAAACAAAAATTGTTCACACATATCACGTTTTTCCCATAGCAACTGGGCTAGAGCAGCAGCTTGCATATAGGACACTGCATTCCACATCAAAGGACAAGCGCTGCCTAAGGGACACACACCTTTCTCTAAAAAACATTCATTGATTCATGATCATCTGTATAGGCCAACGAGGCCCTGCTAGAACTTGATGATTCTGAACTCCATTAAGGAAAACATGAGCTGCTGGCCTGGCCTGCTGCACATTAGTGCAGATTTGCAGAAACTGCAGGTCTGTTTGATGCAGCAAAGCATTTGCTTTGCTTGGCACTGAATCAAACAGACCTGCAGTTGCTGCACTACTGCAGCAGCCCATGTTTTTCGGAATGAGTTCACCACCAGTTCAACTAGCAGGGCCCTGGCCTGTTTATTATGTGTTGGGGAGTAATCTAAATCAGTGGTCTCCAAACAGTGGCCCTGGGGCCAAATGCGGCCCTTTACTTGCCTTTATCCGGCCCTTGGGGAACTTCTCCTCTCACTGATGCAAGACACTATTACTCCCACTAACACCAACAATGGAATATAATTCCTGTTACTATTCCTCCCACTGACACCAATGATGGGGAACTATTCTTTCAAACATTTTTTAACTGTATACCACAAGCAGTCTTTATATAAATGTTATTTTAAACACATTTGTACTTGTAGTACTAGGCCAGAGAGTAGGCAGTGTTTTTTGAAGGTTTTAATTTGAAATGTACCTCAGTGTCCTTCACTAAGGTCTGTACTTTGGAAAATGTCCGCCACAGCCTTGGTTCGTGCATATCCCTGGCTGCAACAGTCGTGTCTATCGATCAGGAGAGCTGCGAGGGTGCAGTGGATGCCTTCTACCTCCCAGGAGCATGCGGCCTGTGTGAACTAACAGTCCCAGCGTTACCAGCATTATCAACTGAAGTGCTGGATCGTCTGTTCGCATACAGTCCCTTTGATTTCGGTGAGCGGGCTCAAGCCCACACATAAGAGTACTTATACTGTCTATGCAACATCTCTATATTGCTTCTTGGATTACTGTTGTTACCAGTATATTCAAAGAAGCCATCGTGCATTGCAAAGTCTTCTTTAGTGCAGTGGAATTTATCCTCTTCGTGCCTCATCCCAGTGATTGAAAGGACACAGTCTTTATAGGTACCTAAATCGTCGTACCTGAGTCGTACGACTAAGAGGGTCAATGGAATCTGGTAAGTAGGAACAACAAAGAGAATTGTGGGACACCCCACATGGCTTGGACGTTTTTTGGAGGTTACGCCAAGTGGTTCCTACAGGAAAACATAAAGCAATAGCCGATTGAGTAAACAGAGAAGCACTTTGTTTAGATAATGGTGCCAGCAAACCGCATGTCTCTTACCTTCCTAATTTGCCTCCTATAGCGTCCCCCGTCACTTCCGGATCCTCCCAAGGCCTGGGCTATTTATACCCCCACCTGGTCATGTGACATGGTCAGCAGCAATAGGCTGCGTACCTCCGCGTGATAGCGGCGCGGTCACATGACCAGGCGTGTATCCCTACACACAGCCGCTGCTAAGGAAGCGCGGCGTGTGCAATGGGGAAGTGTAGGAACCACTTGGCGTAACCTCCCGTCTCTCCGGGATTATCGCACGGTTCTAAATAAGAACTTTTCTATCAAGGTATCTATGGTTCCCTATGGGATTGGGGGTGGTAATGTCTATTATTGCGCTTTTGTTATGTCCTTACTTTTTCACATTTTTGATTATTTAGGAGGACATATCCTACTTACACCCGAAAGGGTGAGGGACACATGCTCTACCACTGCGCATTGCTACCAATGGGGCTCCTTTGGGAGTGAAGGCCCCCTTGACACGGCTTCCCTTCCCCCCCCCCCTTGTGGGATACCTATATGGTCAGCACCTAGTGGGATCGTTTGATATCTGTTTTTCTTCTCTGGTCCTGTGTGGGCCCCACCTCCCCCCCCCCCGTCCCTAAGGACTCAACTTACTTTATTTCTCTTCCCCGTCTGTTGGGGTTGTAGTTGGCCCCATATTGTAATTTAAGAAGCACAATGGGCACCAGTCAATTTTGTTTTCCTATTCTCCTTTACCTCTTTTTAGACAACTGTGCACTCAGTGGAGGGCTCAGGTCCCGTTTAGGGAGTATGACACGGCGTACCACTAGTACATAGTGGAGGTAAAGATATACCCATATATAGATACTTAACTAGAAATACCCCCCTCCCCGTCTTCTTCTCAATATCTAAATATGTATCTAGTATTTACAATGTTGTGCTAATTTCTAACAGAGAACCCCTTGGAGTCTGGGTCTTGACAAACCCCTATGCTCGCCCCCCTGATTGCCGTCTCGAGCCACACGGAGTCATATGTAAGCACCTATATACCAAAAGTTGTATGTGGATTTGTACAAATTGTTAAAATAGATTATTGTATACAGTTCATGATGATTCACGCTAATTACACTATTCTTCTTGACTAGTTGTTCCTGCAGCCGACAGCCATATTTTTGGAGTCCTGAGGAAGCTCATAGCGAAACGCGTTGACTCCTACAATTTTGTGTGTAGCAACATATTATGGCTGTATCATTTAATATATGTATATAGTGTGCAATGGTCAAGGCTCTTTGGCGTGTCATTTGATGCGACCCTACATGTGGGGTCCGCGTACAGGACACTTTAAGGACCTTTGCCCTTGTTTCGTTATTATTTTCGATATATATATTTTGTGTATATGTATTTCTTTTATGTATAAATAAAATGTTATATTTTTTATAAAATCAATCTTTGCTATCTCGTGGTGTGCCCATTGAAAACGTCCAAGCCATGTGAGGTGTCCCACAATTCTCTTTGTTGTTCTGAATCCACGGACGGTGGCACAATATTCAGGAAGTCCCCTTTGTATTCTGGTAAGTAGGAAATTCTTACCTCAATATCTGCACAAGGTGGCTTGGAAACGGCGAGAGCACCAGCACTTTATAAGCACATGAAAAAGAACATTACCGGAATGGAATGTATACAGCACTAAGTCACCTAAGCACTGGAATGCACTTGGTTTTTGGACTATAATTGCACTTTATTCATTCATCACTATATGGCCATTTTTGATTGCCATGTTTTGCACTTAATAATAGAAGGTATTATTTTGCATTATATGTTGAAATGGTAATCAGATATTCACATTAGAGTGTGGATATAGGTGATTACCAATTGGAGTCAGTTACCACTACATTGCACATTTGTTTTTTGCACAATATATAGAGTTTACCCAGGACATATGTGGGAGTTGTATACACAACAATAATTTTTAATAGTGCGGTGGGAGCACTTATATTCACAGAGAGAGGAACTGATTAAAGGTACTGGTGGAGGATGATGGGGTGCTCCATCCCAAGGGGTCTGGTCAGGACCCATATAACAGACAAACAAAGACTTGGGGGGCACACCCTAACCATCATCCCCCACCAGTACTTCTAATCAGTGTCCACCTGAGTTATAGGAGGAGTCCTTTTAGTTCTCCCATAAAGAGGAGTGTATTTCTCTCATGGTTGAGAAGTGGGATCTTTCATTCTATGGTTAGTGTAGGACCTACTGAAAATGGGGTACTTTGACGCAGTAGTGGGATTAAGCACTGTATGGCCATATGGTGTGACCAAATCCCCATATTTGCTTATTATGTTCAGGTGCTTTAAATAGCCTTGTAGGATTTAAATTTCATTTTTGTATGTGTGTGCTGTAATATTTTGTCCTGTTTGTATGGTCTTATAGCAGCACTATCTTTAATGTGATGTATAGTTAGGGTGTGCCCCTCAAGTCTTTCTTTTTCTGTTATATGGGTACTGACCAGACCCCTTGGGATTGAGCATCCCATCATCCCCCACCAGTACTTGTAATCAGTGTCCACTTGAGTTATAGGAGGAGTCCTTTTAGTTCTCCCATAAAGAGGAATGTATTTCTCCCATGCTAGAGAAGGGAAATCTTTCATTCTATGGTTAGTGTAGGACCCACTGAAAATGGGGTACTTTGACGCAGTAGTGGGCTTAACCAGTTGCCGACCGTGTAGTGACTATAAGCAGCGAATTGCCGTTTATAGTCGTCACTCGCATGCACGCGCGCCCCCTGCGGCGGGCACGACGGTCCGATTTGCTAGAGGACCGATCAATCCACAGGAATAGACCAATGATTTTTGGTCTATACCTGCTGATCGGTCCTGGCGAATGGAATGCCTCCCCTGTCTGTGGAATGTAAACACAGGCAGGGGTAGTAATGTCACTCTCCCTCTCTGCATCCTTTTCCATTGCAGAGAGATATCTAAACGTGAGTGCAGAAACACTACACTAACATTAGTACACATAGGCACACTTTCCACCTCCCGATCGCCCCCCCCCCCCAGTTAACCCCTTTACTCCTGTCACCCCCTGTCACTATGTCACTGAGTGCAGCGATCAGATCTTTCACTGATCGCTGTACTTGTGATACTAAGCAGTGTTATGGTAGGTAATATGGAATACTATATAATAATCCTGCGGTAGGATGGTATTATATGTTGTAGGACTGCTGCTTCCCGGGGTTCCCTCCTTGGAGGAAAAAATAATAAACTGATATATACAGGAATGGCGCTGTCTCAGTAAAGTTACTATATAGATAATATATAAATATAGGAAATTAAAACCATCTATACCATATATGTAGAAAAGGAATGGCTAATCAAACAAAATGTAAACAAAGTGCTGTGTGCCCAGTGTGTAATAAATACTTCAAACCATTAATCCGTAAATGTCCGTAAAAGTCCGTAAATCTAAAATTGCAGATGATGTACTGTGATGCAAGGGGGGGTTCCACTACTCATATGTTTAAAAGGTTAAAAAACATACAAGTACCCTTAAAAACCAAAAATACACAAAGTGCTGTGTGCCCAGTGAATGTTAAATCTTCCAAATTAATAGTCCGTGAATATCCGTAAATATCCGTAAAAATCCGTAAATTAAGGTTGCAGGTGGTGTGCTGTGTGCACAATGTGTAACCTCTAATTCAAATTAATAGTCCGTATACGTCCGTGCAAAAGTGCTTGCAAAATTGCTGTTAAACCATATATATGTCCGAAAGGTATTCATAAGTGTGTAACAAAGTAGATGGAAAAAATAAACATAAAAACAAAACAAAAAAATTAAAAAATAAAAATGTGCAGCAAATGAAAGTATCCAAAAATGATTCAACGATGGACTGACATAAAACCACTTCAGATAATTCAAACGTTGATAATCCAAAACATATGCAATAAAGTGACTCTTGTGCTCTTCATATATCCGCTATGTTAGAGGTGGATTAATCACATTGTGCACCAGACAGTCCCTTAGATTACAAGCTCTTCTATATACAAATGTGGGTTTTCTTAGTAACAGGTTGCACAGTGTCCTGTCCGTCTTCAAAATAGACCAATATTTACTCAGAACTTTTTCGATTGTCCTGTATTGCTTATTATACCCAGTGATAAATGCCACTTCTGTCTGGTGCACAATGTGATTAATCCACCCACCGAAATACAACTAATGGCTGACATGAAAGGGTTTTATCGGTGTCAGAAATGTCTCCCCTGCAGGATGAGTAAAAAACAACCAAGAAAAAAGGAGAAATTCAGATCTAGGACAACTAATAAGGAATACCAGATTAGGGAATTGATTACATGTAATAGTACACACGTGATTTATGTACTGGAATGCCCTTGCAGCCTCCAATATGTTGGAAGAACTACAAGACCATTGCATAAGAGAATAGCGGAGCACATAAGGAATATTAGGAAGGGGTTCCCGAAGCATAATTTATCTAGGCACTTTGATGAGATGCATCAGAGGGATCCCAGCAAATTAATTTTTTACGGGATAGACAGGATCAAAAATGACTGGAGAGGAAGTAACAAGAAAATAAAAGTCTCACAGAATGAAACACGGTGGATATACCTTTTGGATAGTCTAAGACCTAAAGGATTAAATGTAGACATAGACTTAAATTGCTTCATCTCTAATTTTTTTGTGCATATTTTAACAGTAATTTTATATGCATTTTCCTATTCCTATTATTATACTAACATTATTAGTAGTCCACCCCATATGTTTTATTGTTTAGAAACCTGGTCACATAGAATATCATTATCACCTATCTATTAACCATTATGGTACAGTTCCCCTTTTATTGTATTCTAACTTGGGCAGTGACAGACCGCCCCCACTACAGAAACATTCCTTTTCTAACAAGTTCTTCATAATGATAAAAAAAATGTTAATATATTTTTTATAAAAAAAAATTTTAATATATTTTTTATATATTTTTACTATCTCTTCCATAAAAGATCTAATATTATGCGCAGTTTGGCAAATGGGTATTTACTTTGATGTAACTGATTCATAAAAGTATGGTTTATATAGTAATGCTGGTTTATGGTATCACTATACATGTATGTGTATCAATAAGGTTGGATCCCTTTCAGATTCTATCACATAAGTCGTTATCGTCCTTCACCACTGGGGACCGCCCCGCATGTATGAATCTACTTTATGGCTCGCATGATTCTAAAATCCCCCTTTTTCCTCATATTCGTTAAATGGGTTAAGTTTAATATTGTATGAACTACATTCCCCTAATGTACTCCTCTAATGAAAATCCTCGTCAATTAGCTATGAAATACAAGTAGTTTCCGATCTGTTGCGTTTTTAAATAAATCAGCTGTTGTTCATTTCAGTCCGGTCGAAGGTGTATATAAGGACTGAGGTGTACCAATATGGCCACTGCCTCAGACGACGTCAAGTGACGAAACGCGTAAGGCGTGGCCGAACGTACGAGCGTCATATCCGGGAAAGCTGGTTCCACGCCGTGGAACGCAGAGTTAGCGAGGAGGAAGGGGATCCAACCTTCCTCAAGCAGGAGGAACCTGCAGGCTCTACTTTTTCTCTGGATGAAAAGTTTATTGTTTTATGTTTTAAATCCTTTTAATAAAAACCCAATTTTGGATTGAAATACTACACTATCAAGGATCCCTGTGTTTTTCCCTATATTGTCACCCGTGGATAAGTGAGTGGAGGTGCGTTATATGGTCCCAAGGGGGCCAGCGTGGATGCAGTGGACCAGGAGGCGGTGGAACAACATTAGTTTCTGATGGTTTCACGGAAGGAAGGAGATCGGTTTTAAAGACCCCATTTACCGAAAGTGCGTTACCCCTGCAGGGGTAGGGAGGATCTGGTAAGTGTGGGCACTTTTGGGGGAGCACGAGTGGAAGTCACCCCTCTAACATAGCGGATATATGAAGAGCACAAGAGTCACTTTATTGCACATGTTTTGGATTATCAACGTTTGAATTATCTGAAGTGGTTTTATGTCAGTCCATCGTTGAATCATTTTTGGATACTTTAATTTGCTGCACGTTTTGTATTTTTATTTTTTAATTTTTTAGTTTTGTTTTTATGTTTATTTTTTCCATCTACTTTATTACACACTTATGAATACCTTTCGGACATATATGGTTTAACAGCAATTTTGCAAGCACTTTTGCACGGACATATACGGACTATTAATTTGAATTAGAGGTTACACATTGTGCACACAGCACACCACCTGCAACCTTAATTTACGGATTTTTACGGATATTTACGGATATTCACGGACTATTAATTTGGAAGATTTAACATTCACTGGGCACACAGCACTTTGTGTATTTTTGGTTTTTAACGGTACTTGTATGTTTTTAACCTTTTAAACATATGAGTAGTGGAACCCCCCCTTGCATCACAGTACATCATCCACAATTTTAGATTTACGGACTTTTACGGACATTTACGGATTAATGGTTTGAAGTATTTATTACACACTGGGCACACAGCACTTTGTTTACATTTGATTTAAGGGAGCCTTGTTTGATTAGCCATTCCTTTTCTACATATATGGTATAGATGGTTTTAATTTCCTATATTTATATATTATCTATATAGTAACTTTATTGAGACAGCGCCATTCCTGTATATATCAGTGTTATGGTAGGTAGTAGTACCCCCCTTACTCCCCAATAAAGTTTTTAACCCTTTGATTACCCCCTGTTACCTATGATCACTATATTAGTGTCACGGGTGACGCTAGCTAGATAGCTCGTTTTTTTCCCCTTAGATTATACGCTATATATTATTTTATATACCTTTTATAGGTTTTAACCCCCTGATCGCCCAGCGGTGACATTAGTTACGTTTTAGTGTGCGTTAGGGTCATCGTCCATCCCAGGCAGGGTCAGATTAGTACAGGTATTCTGACACGCATTCATACATACACCTAGATAGGTCAGTTAGTAGCATATTATCTGTAATTAGCAGCATTATCTGAACAGATCAATGTCTGTGATCTGATCAGATCTAGATTAGCGTCCCCACTAGATTAGTGTTCTAAAAAATGCAGCGTTAGCGGGATCAGCCCAGATACCTGCTAGCACCTGCGTTTAGCCCCTCCGCCCAGCCCTCCCAAGTGCAGGATCAATAGATAGCTGACACTTACCAAACACTATACACATAACTGCAGCGTTCGCCAAGATCACGTCCGATCCCTGCAAAAGTTGACAGGGATTTTGGTAGCGTTTGAAATAGGCTCTGACAACCAGGTGCGCTTTTTTGCCTGTGAGTCACACTAGTGTACCTATAAATTTAGAGCCCAACATGTCCAATCCGGGGTACACTAGTGAAGAGGCCTAAGTGCGTTGCTGAGCATGACAGATGAGTACGATGGGGAAGCTCCACTGTCAGGTTCAAGCTCAGTATATGAACCAGTAGACAGCAGCGGCACCCTGTCAGATAGCTCTGACGACGGAGTGGTCCCTGCTAGGGTCAGGCGTACCAGAACCCGTTCTGCTGTCGCTGAGGTGCAAGAACCGCAGCGCTCTCGTATGGAGCAGAGAGCCAATACTAGCACTGATACTCCTTCTGGTGACCTGGCAAGCACCAGCAGCCTAGTACATTCTGGTAATAGACAAACCAGCACTGCAGTAACACTTGGTGATATGGCAAGTCCCATAAGTGCAGTTCAAGCTGATGTGGCTAGCACAAGTAGTCTCCCGCAGCCACGAAGACGAAGACAAACACAGGCCCGCAGAGCCCATAGTGCCCTTCCCGCTGAATTCGCTAACCCTGATTGGCAACCCACCACTGATTCAGCGCCTGTACTTCCCCCATTTACTGGCCAACACAGAATTCAGGTGAATATAGTTGATTTTAAGGCCATTGATTTTTATTCGCTGTTATCTCTATAGATATATTGTGGACCAAAGCAATTTATACACTGGTCAATTTATCACCGCTAATCCCCATTTGTCACTTGCCGGTGGTTGGAAACCAATTACGGTTTCCGAATTTAAGACCTTTCTGGGCTTTACCCTCCTCATGGGCATACTGACCCACTGACCCAATTCATCACATGCCCGTGTTCTCTGCTTGCATGGCAAGGACACGATACGAGCAGATCCTACGGTTTATGCACTTCAACGACAATGAACTCTGTCATCCACAAGGTGACCCTGAATATGATCGGCTCTACAAAATTCGGCCCCTCATAAACCTCTTCAACCAGCAGTTCACAGCACTTTTTATTCCCAACCAAGTTGTGTGTGTGGACGAGTCCCTGATTAAATTTTCTGGCCGTCTTTCTTTCAAACAGTACCTCCCCAGCAAGCATGTCAGATACGGGGTCAAGATGTATAAGCTCTGTGATAGGGCCACAGGCTATACATATTGTTTTATGGTTTATGAGGGAAAAGATAGTCATGTGGAGCCGGAAGGATGCCCAGACTACATAGGGAGCGTTGGCAAAATTGTGTGGGGCTTGGTGTCACCCTTATTCGGAAAGGGGTACCATTTGTACATGGACAATTACTACTCAAGCATGCCACTTTTTAGTAAGTTGTTTGATCACCAAATTGGCGCATGTGGCACCATGCGACCTAACCACCAGGGCTTCCCCCAATGGCTAATAGAATCCCGACTTAGACGGGGGGAGAGAGCCTGCTTGAAAAGTGGTAATTTGCTCATGATGAAGTGCAGGGATACAAAAAATGCTTTCATTCTTTCCTCCCTTCATGCAGATACGGCAGTCCAAATTCCAACGGCGATTGGTGTAGAGGAGAAACCCCTCTGTGTCCACAAATATAACCAAAATATGGGAGGAGTGGATTTCAACGACCAGTTATTGGCGCTGTACCTAATTGCCCGTAAGGCAAGACGCAGGTACAAAAAAGTGTCTGTATACTTATTCCAATTGGCTATGCTGAACGCTTATGTGCTATACAAAGTGTCAGGACGGACTGGATCTCTCCTTCAATACCAGGAAGAGATCGTCAGAGCCCTTTTGTATCCAGATGGTTCTGCACCCCATCTTCCCAATCCAAATGCAGTGAGCCAGCTGCATGGATAGCATTTTCCACATGCCATCCCTGGTACCCCTACAAAACCGAACCCCCCAAAAAAATATGTTGTGTCTGCAGACAGTGTGTATACAGGCGTGACACCCGTTTTTATTGTCGCTCCTGCTTTGACCAGCTTGGTCTCTGCATCGGTGACTGTTTTGAGTGCTACCATACACTAGTTGAGTATTAACGTAGGGAGCAGCACTGCACAGGAATAGGGCACACTGTCACAAGGTCTCCAAAGATGTCACCACATTGTTGGAGACCCTAACCTTTACTGTTAAAAAAAAAAGTGTACCAAAAAAAAGTTAAAAATTAAAAAAAAAAAAAAAGGAAAATAAAAAAGTTATTAAAAACCAAAAAAACTATAAAATAATAAAAGCCAAAAACAGTTGTACATTTATGTTTTTTTTATCTCTATTTTCTCTCTATTCTCTTTCTATTGCTCTCTCTATTGTTTTTATGCATACCTGTAATGTTTTGTTACTCTTTTTTATCATTTTATTTTGCAGGTATGTCATGTTTTTATAATTTTTCCTGTAATGTTTTATAATTTTTTCCTATTAGCAGGAATGTTATTTTTTATATGTTACTGTGTTTTATTAATCTTTATTTGGTTTTCAGGTATGCCAGCTGCAGCACTGATTTATCTATGGTGACAGCAACAGCGTTTGCTCCCATTATACATAAAGCAGCGACTCCAGCGCTGTTGGAGGTGATTTCACCACCACAGATAAAAAAAGAGCATATATACTGGAGCATAGGGGCAGGGTTGGAAATTGGGGTGGATTGCCCCTATGCTCTGGTATATATTTTTAAAAAGGGGCTATGCCCACCATTAGAAGTGGGTAGATGAAGGGCGGTATCCTAATGGTGGGCATACCCACAGATTGATTCTTTTTTTTTTCATTTAACCCACAGGATGCATGAAAAAAAGAACATTACAACATATGCCCAACAAGGACCAGAGACACATTAGTATGTTGCTGGGCTTAGAATGATTATACTGGAATGATGCCTGTAGGTATAGGTATCATCTAGGTATCGTTCTTTTCAGCCGGCAGCGGTCAACTTTCATGTAAAAGCAATCCTAGCGGCCAATTAGCTGCTAGACTGCTTTTACAAGCAGTGGGATGGAAGGACCCCCTCCCGCCATCTTCCATGGTTTTCTTGGGCTCTCCTGTCCCACCGGGGAACCCAAGAATGCAGCCGGTGGTTCCAACAGCTGACCATAGAGCTGATCAAATGGCTCCAATCATCTCTATGGCCTAAGATACCGGAGGCTACGAGCATTTCATGACTTTGGTTTCACTGGACATAACCCGCACCTTTGGGAAATTGGGGAAGCATTTTATCACACCGATTTTGGTGTGGTCAGATGCTTTAAGGGCTGAGGAGAGATCTAGAGTCTAATAGACCCCAAATTAAAATAAATAAAGAAATGGGACGCTACCTAATTTTATCATAGAGGATATTTAAATTTCCTGTGATAACAATAAAAATGATAGAAAAAAAAAAGATGAAAGGGACAGTATAAAAATAAAATAAAAAGCAAAATGAATTTAAAACAAGATGCCCCCCGCCGTCCACGCGTGCAAAGGTGAACGGAAGCGTCGGTCTTGTGTCGTATGTAAACAGTAATTGCACCATGCATGTGAGGTATCACCGCGAATGTCAGATTGAGGGCAATAATTCTAGCAGCAGACTTCCTCTGCAGATCTAAAGTGGTAACTTGAAAAGGCTTTTAAAGGCTCTTAAAGATGTATATAGTTTGTCGCCGGTGTGCGGGTATGCGTTATTTTTTAAGCATGATATGTTTGTTGTCGATGTACTTGGATTGAGATCATCTTTTATATTTCACCAAATATTTGGGCAATATAGTGTGCTTTTGTGCATTAAAATTCAAAAAAGTGTTTTTCTCTTATCGTTCACTGACAGACGTAGCTCATCATGACGTGTGGGGTTTATGCTTGTCCCACTAGGAGTTAACTAGGCAGGGAAAAGAAACAGCTGGCCCCTCCCATGGGGGCCGTCCTCTCTTCCTACATAAACCCCCTCATAGCATAGCTCTTCAGTTCTTATGCCTAGTTTGCAAGGAGTTGACCTGGCTTCCCTTTAGGGGAATTTGTGGTCCTGTTTGTGACCATTTTTTATTTTAAGTTTTCTTTTATTTGACTTCTGTCAAGACATTGATCTGCTATCAAGAAGCCGGTCGGGGCATAGAGGGTCCATGGGCTCTGTACTTTCCCCGACCTGGCCAACCGATGTGAGCCAGTCCTGACGTTCCGTGCTGGCGGCCTGGGGTGACCCCCCGTTGCTCCCAGCCCCGGATGCGATTCGGCAAGGGCGATTTTCTGGCCTGCAGCATACCGCCCAAGAGGGGGCGGAAGGTCTGCGACTAGGTGGCTACCCACGGCGCTCGTTGGAGTGGTGAGTGAGAGTTCCTGCCTTTCCCCCCTTTTTAGGGGCAGAAAGGAGGACCGACGGCCGCACAAAAAAAAAAAAATTCTTGCTGGGTAGCCGCTGGTGGGACGTGGGGATCTCCCGTTCACCCCCCGCACCCCCCTCCCCCCCCGCACCACACCGATCGTCTAGGCCGTTCGTTTCATTTTTGCCATTTTGCGGCGGGCCGCCGCCATTTTGCCGTAGCCGCGGACATTTTGGGCCTATGGGGCTTTCCCTCTAGCGCTCAGAGCGGCCGTTTGCGGTACTGAACGTTCCCTGAAGGTGTCTTTTGGCCTCTAGTGTTTAACGGCGGCCATTTTGACTGCATACCTCTGCAATACATGTGTCTGCAGCGTTTTTTCCTTCTCTGTGGAATGGTGATCTGGCGGCGCGGCTCTTCTGACAATACATCCAGAAGTTACAGGCAGCGGAACAGCAAGTATAGCCGGGCTCCCTGTGGGTGCTGGTGGCGGTGGGTGCAGTCTTCCTGGTTTTCCTGGTGCACTGTGGACTGTGGTGTGTGGCAGTGTGGGGGTGCCTCATTCTTCTTAGTCCCCTGTGTGTCACGAAGAGTGTTGTTCTGGGGGAAGACGATGGCAGATTACACTGCTGACCCTGCTGAGGAGGCATCAGCGGTAGCACAATCTGCATTTTTGGACCAGCTGCGGGCGGTCTTTAGCGAATTTCTCCCCCGGGTGGAGGTCGCCCAACAGGCCCCCAAGAAGCGTCCCCCTCCTCCTCTTTATTCATCAGGGGAGGATTCTGAGCCGGAAGTAGCCTCAGGGGTCCCAGAGATCCCAGTGGACCTATCCGATGGGGAACTGGGCCCATCGGACGGCGAAGGGGATCAGGGGGCGGCGGCTGCGCGCGAGAAAGCGTTGGTTGCTACCATTATCGCTGGCATTCGCACTAAGCTGCAACTGGGTCAGGATGGTGAATCGCAGTCTGCTGCGTATGTGTGTGGGTCCTCTAGGCCCCCTAGGGCCCCCAAGGCTTATCCCTACAATGACTTTTTTGATCATTTTCTTTATCGTGAATGGCAGCGTCCACAGCACTCTTCTTCGCTGTCAAAGCGGTTCGCTGCTCACTATCCCTTTGAGGAAAGCTTTTTGAAAAAATGGTAATTGCCTGTGGTGGACCCACCGATAGCACGCCTTAGTAAGGCGACGACCATCCCTCTGGAAGGGACTCCTTCTTTTAAGGATCCCGCTGATAGAAAAACAGAGGCGCTTTTAAAGTCGCTGTTCCTGGTGGCAGGTTCCGCTGTGCGACTGGCCTTGGCGTCCACCATGGCGGCGCAACATCTGTCCGAGTGTATGGAAGAGCTCATGATGGACCTGGAAGGCGGTCGCCTGATGGATGCGCCGCAGAAGGCTGAGTTTTTGCTCCAAGGTTTCAAGTACCTTTGTGATGCGGTCATTGATTTACTGCCGATGTTATCCAGAATAACGATATTTGCCGTCATACTCAGACAGATACTTTGGTTGCGTTCTTGGTCCGGTGACCACACTTCCAAAAAAGGTCTTGCTGACCTCCCTTTTCAGGGTGGACGTCTATTTGGTCCACGCTTGGATGAGATTATTAAGGACTTCACGCGAGGTAAGAGTACCTTCCTTCCAGAGCCCCGTAGGCGTGAGTTTCGCCGTAGACAGGGGCCCCCTCCTTCAGGTCAGAAGAAGTTTTTTCGCGCCCCGGGCACAGCAGGTAAAGGGACCCGTTCCGGTAAGGTCGCTGCAGGGGCCGGAAGACGGCAGTGGCAGCGCAGAACCGAAAAGGCGGAGGACAAGTCCTCCTCAGCCTGATGGGTTGCCCCCACCTGGGTTTCCAGTGGGGGGACGCCTTCTGGGGTTCGCAGACCGATGGCTGACTCACATTTCCGACCGCTGGGTCCGGGAAGTGGTGTTCACCGGGTACAGGATAGAGTTCGACACTCTACCCCCAGACAGGTTCTTCCCATCAAATTTAGGGCTCCCGCAGGAACGCTCGGAGGCCCTTTTTGGGGCTGTACAAGCACTCTCAGACCAGGGGGTGAACGTGCCAGTGCCCCCAGTAGAGAGGTATCGAGGGTTCTACTCAAATCTTTTCGAGTGGGGGGGGGGGGGTTCGGCCCGTACTGGACCTGAAGGCCCTGAACCGGTATGTCAGGGCACGGAAATTCCCGATGGAATCCATCCGCTCGGTCGTGGCCGCCCTTCATCAGGGGGAATTTCTGGCGTCCCTGGAATCAGGGATGCATACCTCCATGTACCCATTCATCCACGACATCAGCACTTCCTGCGCTTTGCGGTGGGAGACCTCCATTTTCAATTTGTGGCACTCCCCTTCGGCCTGGCCTCGGCACCTCGAGTTTTCACAAAACTGCTAGCACCGGTGTTGGCGTTGCTGCGACAGAGAGGCATTGCGGTAGTAGCCTACCTAGACGACCTGCTCCTGCAAGTGGAGTCCGCCTCGGCTCTGGAGGAGAATGTGGGTATCACAATGACCTCATTGCAGGACTTCGGCTGGTTGCTGAACCTGCAGAAGTCGTCGGTCTCTCCATCCCATCGCCTTGAAGTATCTGGGTCTAATTCTGGACACAGAGCGGGCAAAGGTATTCCTCCTTCCGGCCAAGTTGCTGTCTCTACAGTCGGCAGTGCGCACACTCTTGTTGCACCATCAGTCTTCATTACGGTTCTGTATGCAGGTGCTGGGGCTCATGGTCTCGTCGTTCGAGGCGATACCATTTGCCCAGAGTCACACTCGTCTCCTTCAGCGAGCAATTCTGGCTCGGTGGGACAGGTCCCCTCCGTCATTGGACCTTCTGATCCGTTTGAGTTCCCAGACCAGGGCGTCTCTGACCTGGTGGCTTTGGGACTTGGCCCTGATTCAGGGGAAGTCGTTCCTGCCCCTCCAGTGGGTGATCATCACCACGAATGCCAGTCTTTCGGGCTGGGGAGGGATCCTGGGGCTGTTGTCTGCCCAGGGCCGTTGGTCGGCACAGGAAGCTCGCCTCCCCATCAACGTTCTGGAGCTGAGAGCAATCAGATTGTGCCTTTTTCACTGGACAGTGAGATTGCAGGGTCGTCAGATTCGAATTCAATCGGACAATGCCACAGCAATGACGTATGTGAACCATCAGGGCGGCACAAAGAGCCCAGCAGCTGCGGCGGAGGCAGCTCTGATACTACGTTGGGCGGAACGTCACGTTCCGGCGATCTCAGCCATTTACATTCCGGGTGTGGAGAACTGGCAGGCAGACTATCTCAGTCACCAGACGCTGGACCAGGTAGAGTAGTCTCTCCACCCGGAGGTGTTCAATCAAATTTGCCGCAGATGGGGGACGCCGGACGTGGATCTCATGGGTCTTGGTTCAATCACAAGGTGGAGACCTTTGTGTCCAGAATGAAGGATCCTTTGGCAGTGGCCACGGACGCTCTGGTGGCCCCCTGGGGCCGTTATTGTCTTCTGTACGCTTTCCCTCTGATAAGACTGCTCCCACGATTGATATGCAGGATAGTGGCGGAGCGGATACCAATAATCCTGGTGGCTCCAGATTGGCCTCGGCGCACTTGGTACGCCGATGTGGTGCGAATGGTGGCAAATGCCCCTTGGCGGCTCCCGCTGCAAGACGATCTTCTGTCTCAGGGACCCATCTTGCACCCTGCTTTACCCTCGCTGGCTTTGACGGCTTGGCTATTGAGTCCCAGGTGCTGAGAGACCGGGGAGTCGCCGACTCCGTGATCCCTACTTTGTTAAAAGCTCGCAAGTGTACTTCTCGCAAGATTTATCACCACACCTGGAAGGCTTATATTGCTTGGTGCGAGGCGGAGGGCCATAACCCTCGCTCTTATGTTGTGTCCAGGGTCCTGACTTTTTTTACAACAGGGCCTGAACAAAAAACTGGCTTTGAGTACTCTCAAGGGCCAGATATCGGCTCTGGCGATTCTCTTTCAGAGACCTTTAGCTTCGCACTCGTTGATTTGTACCTTTGCGCAAGGTGTGCGACACGTGGCGCCTCGGGTGAAGGTTCCGATGGCTCCGTGGGATCTGAATTTGGTGCTTTCTGTTCTTCAGAAACCTCCTTATGAGAATATCAGGGAGATTTCTTTGTCATTGCTGTCGCAGAAGGTGGCCTTTTTAGTTGCCATCACTTCTGCCAGACGGGTGTCTGAATTAGCAGCACTATCGTGCAAGTCTCCCTACTTAGTCATACATAAGGATAAAGCAGTCTTGCGACCTTCTCCTTCCTTCCTTACGAAGGTGGTTTCATCCTTTCACATTAATGAAGATATTGTTCTTCCTTCATTGTGCCCTCGTCCATCGCACCCAAAGGAGTTTGAGTTGCATGCTTTGGACGTAGTGAGGGCCTTATGAGTGTACATGGCTGCTACAGCTTCTTTTCGAAAAGCTGATGCTTTGTTTGTGTTGCCTCGTCGGCTACGATTTCTCATTGGATCAGGCAGACCGTGACCCATGCGTATTCTGTTCGGGGCAAGGTTCCCCCTTTTCCAGTCACGGCTCATTCTACCTGGGCTGTTAGCACTTCCTGGGCTTTCAGACACCAGGCCTTGGTGTCACAGGTGTGCAAGGCGGCCACTTGGGCCTCGGTTCACACTTTCTCTAAGTTCTATAAAGTTGATGTGTTTGCATCTTCGGATGCTGCTTTTGGCCGCAAAGTTTTGCAGGCGGTAGTGTAGGCGCGTCTGGCGCCTCCTTAGAGGTTCAGTTGGGTACTGTTGTTAGTGTTTACCCACCCCTCTTTTGACACAGCTTGGGGACGTCCCCACACGTCATGATGAGCTGCGCCTGTCAGTGAACGATAGGAGAAAAAGGGATTTAATTAAAACTTACCGTAAGGGGGGCGTGGCCTGGCGCATGGAGGAGGAAGACGCTTGATCTGACTGCTCCTGGTCCTCGTGGCGCTCGCGGGCTTAAAAATCCTCCATTTCAACAGCAAATCCTCCCAAACCATACCAATGGGCAAAGGGAAGCCGCGGGATCACACTAAGCCGGTTGGCGGTGGACAGAGCGGAGATTTGGGCAGGTTTTTCACCCGTTCATCTGCGGCCTCCCATCTCCCGCCGCTCTCCAAGATGGCGCCGACATCTCCCACACGCTCGAAGCCTGCAGACACCTTACAGGTGAGACCCAGGGGACGCTCTGCCTCTCTCACAGACTTTGACTCGGCTCCTCACCGCTCCCCAAGCCCCTCACTACAATCCCAGTGTTCAGACCCAGAGTGGACATTCCACAGACGTCCGAAGCTCGCACACCCTCTACAGCCGCGGTAGAACCTCTCGCCGCCCTCTACCCTCCGGCGTCTACTTGCCCACTTTTTGGACGGGTTTAGAGGCGAGACAGGTGGCGGTTGGCCGAATCACACTAGGGCGCCGAAGGGAAACGGGTAACCATACCAAACCCTCCTAAACGACAACTTTACCTCCTAAAAATTCGGGCGCTCGCGGTGCTCCTGGTCCTCGTCAGTCTAGTTCGCAGAAGGAGGAGGTACGCGGTCCGGTGCGGGGGG
>BLSH010470955.1:977135-1000842 GCA_018402905.1 Glandirana rugosa
ATGTCAAAAACCGAGGCCCTCAACATCTCACTGCCATCCAACACCCTCACCCAAATCCAGTCCAATTTTCCCTTCCAATGGGGTAAAGGCAGTATATCATACCTAGGGATAAAAATCCCTACTAACCTGGCACACCTTTATGCTTTGAACTACCTCCCATTATTAACGCAAATTAAAAGAGACCTAGAATCCTGGACACTTAACCCTCTTCCCCTATTTGGTCGTATCAACGCGCTCAAAATGGACATATTACCCAAACTACTATACCTTTTCCAAACGATCCCAATCACAGTCCCCACGCGCTTTTTTAGCACGTTACGCTCTACGGTCATCCGTTTTATATGGCGTAATGGCATGCCGCGTATACGATACAATTTATTAACGTACCCCAAAATACAAGGGGGAGTTGGGCTACCTGATTTCAATCTCTACCACAAAGCGGCGATATTATCGCGCATATTAGAGTGGTTCCCCCGCCCCTTCACCAAAGCCTCAACTATGATAGAACAAGACCACGCTATAATCGATCTACGAGCCACCCTCTGGGGTTATGGAAACGTACTCCAGAGACTAGACTCCTCCTCCCCACTTACGGTAGCGGCACTGTCTGTATGGTACAAAAAGAAACTACTTCATACACTTTCCACTGACCCCTCACCTCTCACCTCCCTCTTTGATCATCCTTTACTACCCCAAGGGATAGCTGCTTCTAAACTAGGCCCCTTTACGCGGTCTAGTTGGCCGACTGCGAGCTCTTACGTGACTCCTGTTACTGGCAAGCCAAATGTGCCAAATGCTCAAACTGACTGGCTGACAGCATTACGGCTCTCAACATTTTGCTCTGCGCTATTTGCTTCTACCCATATCCACAGAAACCTAACAGAGTTCGAGAACCTTTGTTCCCTTACTGAAACACCTAGACACCTGCTTTCCACTCTATATAAACTACTACAGAACCTGACACACGACCAACTCCCCACATATACCAGAGGATGGTCAGCGGACTTGGGGGCCACAATCTCAGCAACGGACTGGCAAAAGGCATTCCACTTTACCCACAAATCGTCCACATCAAGCTACGCTCAGGAAAAAAACTATAAAATACTTTCCAGATGGTACAAGGACCCCCAGTCTTTGCACAAAATATTCCCAGATACCCCATCCACCTGCTGGAGATGCCAGAATGCAATAGGCTCGTATCTACACATCTGGTGGGAATGCCCCATCATACAACGCTTTTGGTCACAAGTTTTCTCTATACACAATGTCATTTATAATGGCTCCCTAAAACCTTCACCGGAAATAGCATTATTATCCATCCTACCGGGTACACTGTCCTCACAGAAGAGGACATTACTCCGATTTTTTCTCACAGCAGCACGACAATTAATCCCGCTATTCTGGAAGGAGACCACGTCTCCCCCCCTCTCCCTCTGGGTTTCTACTATGAACGACTTCATGCGCATGGAGGAAATGTTGGCATTCGAAAATGACACATATGACAAATTTAAAATAACTTGGCTTGTATGGCAGGAATTCTCTTCTTCAGACTCCTTGAAGCGTATGCTGACCTAGCAAACTTGGAGGATGACCAACTCGGGCACCGTCGCTGGCATGGTAACTCTGAACTTACCCATCTCCCTCTACTTTTAACCTCTCCACTCTTTCCTTCCTACCCCCCTTCTTCTTTTCCTTCCCTATCTCTCACCTGCTAGTCCCTGATTGGCACTCTCTCCTCTTTGTACTACACAGACTCCACTAAAACAAGTGTTTTATATCCATAACTGTGCCGCACACTGACCCTAGAGGTTGATATAGTTCTAAACATTACTTCCTTCAATTACTAACGGTATGATAGACTGTACATGTACTGAGAAATGATATTGGATTTCAGTTGTGTGGATGTACGCATTTTTTCCTCTGCCTGTTGTTCTTTGCCATGCTTTCTTCTTTATGTGTGCCCCAATCGGGCCTCCCTTCTGATTATATGTAACAATTGTTTTTATAAATCTTATAACAATGACAATAAACATATATTTGACTCTAAAACTTACCGTAAAATCCTTTTCTCCAAGTTCACTGACAGACGCAGCACCCACCCCTCTGTGCTCTGTTCTTGTACGGCTTGTGTACGAACTGAAGAGCTATGCTATGAGGGGGTTTATGTAGGAAGAGAGGACGGCCCCCATGGGAGGGGCCAGCTGTTTCTTTTACCTGCCTAGTTAACTCCTAGTGGGACAAGCATAAACCCCACACGTCATGATGAGCTGCGTCTGTCAGTGAACTCGGAGAAAAGGATTTTACGGTAAGTTTTAATAAAATCCCTTTTTTTCCCCCAAAAATTGCATTTGAAAAATCGCTGAGCAAATACTTTGTGAAAAGAAATTTAAACACCCACCATTTTAAGTTGTAGGGCCTCTGCTTTAAAAAAATATATAATGTTTGGGGGTTTAAAGTAATTTTTTAACAAAAAAAAATATTTTTTCATGTAAACAAAAAGTGTCAGAAAAGACTTGGTAGTTCAAGTGGTTAGAAGAGTGGGTGATGTGTGGCATAGGCTTCTAATGTTTGGCATAAAATGCCAGGACAGTTCAACCCCCCCCCAAATGAGCCCATTTTGGAACGCAGACACCCCAAGCTATTTGCTGAGAGGTATGTTGAGTCCATGGAATATTTTATTTTTTTTGTCGCTAGTGATTGAAAAATGACAAAAAAAAAAAAATTACAAAAAGTTGTCACTGAAATAATATATTGCTCACACATGTCATGTGTATATGTAGAATTACACCCCAAAATACATTCTGCAGCTTCTCCTGAGTACGGGGATACCTCATGTGTGAGAATTTTTGTGAGTCTATCCGCGTACGGGGCCCCAAAAACCAATCACCGCCTTCAGGATTTCTAAGGGCGAAAATTTATGCCTTCACCCCACACTACCTATCACAGTTGCGGAGGCCATGAAAAGCCCAGATAGCAACCCCCCCCAAATGACCCCATTTTGGAAAGTAGACACCCCAAGCTATTTGCTGGGAGGCATGTTGAGTCCATGGAATATTTTATATTTTTCCACAAGTTTCCTTTTTTTGTTTTTCACAAAGTTGCCACTAAATCATATATTGCTCAAACATGCCATGGATATATGTGAAATTACACCCCAAAATACATTCTGCTGCTTCTCCTGAGTGCAGGGATACCACATATGTGAGACTTTATGGGAGCCTAGCCGTGTACAGAACCCCAAAATCCAATCACCGTCTTCAGGCTTTCTAAGGGCATAAAATGGTGATTTTACTCCTCACTACCTATCACGGTTTCGGAGGCCCTGAAATGTCAAGGTAGCACAAAAGCCCCCCAAATTACCCCATTTTGGAAAGTAGACACCCCAAGGTATTTGCTAAGAGGCATGGTGAGTATTTTGCAGCTCTCATTTGTTTTGGAAAATGAAGAAATAAACGGAAATGTTTTTTTTTTTCTTTTTTCAAATTTCAAAACTTTGTGACAAAAAGTGAGACCTGCAAAATACTCAACGTGCCTCTCAGCACATAGCTTGGAATGTCTACTTTCCAAAATGGGGACATTTGGGGGTGTTTTGTGCTATCTGGGCATTCCATGGCCTCCGAAACCGTGATAGGTAGTGAGGAGTAAAATCACCATTTTATGCCCTTAGAAAGCATGAAGGCGGTGATTGGTTTTCGGGGTCCTGTACTCTGCTAGACCGCCAAAAAGTCTCACATATCCCCATATTCAGAAGAAGCAGCAGAATGTATTTTGGGGTGTAATTTCACATACACCCATGGCAAGTTCGAGCAACATATCATTTAGCGACAACTTTGTGAAATATAAAAAATTTAAATTTCCCCGAAACTTGTGGCAAAATATAAAATATTCCATGGACTCAACATACCCCTCAGAAAATAGCTTTGGGTGTCTACTTTCCAAAATGGGGTCATTTGGGGGGGGGGGGGAGTGGGGGTTTGCTATCTGGGCATTTCATGGTCTCCGCAACTGTGATAGGTAGTGTGGGGTGAAGGCATACGTTTTCGCCCTTAGAAATCCTGAAGGCGGTGATTGATTTTCGGGGTCCCGTACGTGGCTAGGCTCCCAAAATGTCTCACACATGTGGTATCCCCGTACTCAGGAGAAGCAGCAGAATGTATTTTGGGGTGTAATTCCACACATACCCATGGCATGTGTGAGCAATATATAATTTCAGTGACAACTTTGTGTAATTTCTCAGCTAATTCCTTGGGGTGTCTACTTTCCAAAATGGGGTCATTTGGGGGGGGGGGGGTGTACTGCCCTTCCATTATAGCACCTCATGAAATAAGCAGTCATCAAATAAAAGCTGCAAAAATTCCAGAAAATGTACCCTAGTTTGTAGACGCTATAACTTTTGCGCAAACCAATAAATATAAAAAAAAGGACGCCAATTTAGTTTGGGTACAGCATTGCATGACCACGCAGTTACCAGTTAAAGCAGTGTAGTGCCAAATTGAAAAAAGTGCTCTGGTCCTAACGTGGGAAATCCTTCCGGTCCTTCAGTGGTTAAGCACTGTATGGCCATATGGTGTGACCAAATCCCCATATTTGCTTATTATGTTCAGGTGCTTCAAATAGCCTTGTAGGATTTAAATAACATTTTTGTATGTGTGCACTGTAATACTTTGTTCTTTTTGTCTTCCTAGGACACGACACGAACCCGATCTCAGTAGATACCCGATAACACGGCTCTTTAATGTGATCGGCTGTGTCCAATCACAACAGGTCACATGTAAATATGGAAGTGCCGTTTATCGGCTCTCCTTGCTTCACACTGACAGTGACAGTGTGTGTGACGAGGAGAGCCAATCAGCGGCATCTTCTCGCAGGGGAGACCAGAGCAGGTAATCAGGGCATTGATCATCAGTGCCCTGATTACAGAAAAAGCTCCAGCGGTTCCCATCAGTGACACCAATTAGCGCCGATCAGTGACACCAATCAGTGCCCATCAATGACATCAATCAGTGTCCATTAGTGATGCCAGTCAGTGCTGCCTTTCAATGCCCATTAGTGCCTGCTCATCAGTCCCGCTCATCAATGCCCATCAGTACCGCCCATCAGTGCCGCCCATCAGTACCACCTATCAGTACCACCTATCATGCCACCTATCAGTGCCCACCAATGCCACCTATCAGTGCCCATCAGTGCCACCTATCAGTGCCCATCAGTGCTACCTATCAGTGCCTGCCTATTAGTGCTTAACAGTGCTGTATGTCAGTGCCCATCAGTGTGGCATATTACTGCCTCATCAGTGCCCTTCAGTGTCGCCTCATCAGTGCCCATAAGTGCCACCTCATCAGTGCCCATCAGTGCAGCCTATCAGTGCTGCCTGATCAGCACACATCAGTGAAGAAATGGAGAAAAATTGCTTATTTACAAAATTTCCTGACAGATACTAAAAAAACGTTTTTTTTTCAAAAACTTTTTTCTAAAAAATAAAAAACCCAGCAGTGATTAAATACAACCAAAAGAAAGCTCTAATTGTGTGAAAACAATGCTAAAAATTTAATTTGGGTATAGTGTTACATGAGGCACACAATTGTCATTCAAAGTGTGAGAACGCTGAAAGCTGGAAATTGGACTGGGCAGGAAGGGGGTAAATGTGCCCAGTAGGCAAGTAGTTAAGATTAGGTAGGTTTAGACCAGACTTCCACTCTAAATTAAAAACCTTGAGCTTAGATTTCAAACCTGTTCAAACCACAATCAGATCTAAAAAGTGTTATTATTTAGCATTAGTAAAAATAATGTAAATCACAAATGTGAAATGTTTATGACTTAAATACCCATGAGATATAAATCTTATATTCATATGCTGCCAAATGGTAATTTGATTTTTGTTTTCACTTGATATTAAAAGTGGCATTTTAATCTCCTTCTCCAGTACCAACAATTCACTTACCATGACCTTGACAAAGGCATTTAGTGTTCCCAAGCTGGGGGCTGAATTTAGAAAAGGAATTAGATAAGCCTACAGGATCAACAAAATTCTCTAATGCTTATAGAACAGAAATCACGCCCCTATTCTTAATGCTTGGATCATATTCCTCTCGTATACAAGAATTGCATGTCTGTAGATTACTTAGTAATTGGCATTGGTCCTGAGAGTTTGGAGAATTATGGAGGCTTCCATTGCTCACCTTCTTCTAAAACTGCAAGTTGCCTGGCCGTGTCTTCAAAATTACAGGCAAGCTAAACAAAAATGGCAACCGCTCCAATCAAATTATAACCAGCTTCTTAAAGCGAGGCGTACCTCGAAGGGTTTTGCACAAAAATGCCACACTGCCCCGTCAAAGCCCCCCTCTGTAGCGTGGTCCATATCTGTAATGTAGGAGGATACAGTATATAGCCATAGACTTTTGTTTAGCTTGCTGGATTTAGCATTGGACACATTGGAAGTCTTCAGCTGCCATTGTAATGTGCTGGGTTTCTGCTGTGTTGAGTAGGTCCCCTTTTATTCTGCCAAAACAGCCCCACTGAGACATGGACTCCACTAGACAAAGTATCACACTGCCTGCTGGCTTACATTCTTCCCATAGTGCGCCCTGGTGCCATCTCTTCCCCAGGTAAGCGATACACATGCACCTGGCCATCCACATAAAAGAAAAACCATGATTCATTGGATCAGGCTTCCCTCTTCCATTGCTCCATGATCCAGTTCTGAGGTACATTTGCCCATTGTAGGCACTTTTGCTCTATGATCCAGTTCTGAGGTTCATTTGCCCATTGTAGGCACTTTTGCTCCATGATCCAGTTCTGAGGTTCATTTGCCCATTGTAGGCACTTTTGGCTTTGGACACAAGTCAGCTTGGGCTCACTGACTATTCTGTAGCTACACAGCCCCATATCCAGCAAACTGCAATACACTGTGTGTTCTGATACCTTCCTATCAGTACCAGCATTAACTTTTTCAGTAATTTGAGCTACAGTAGATCTGCTATTGGATCAGACTACACAGGCCATCTTTCACACCCGACGTGCATCAATGAGTCTTGGCCACCCATGGCCCTATCCCTGGTTCTCCGGGTTTCCTTCTTTGGACAACTTGTGGCAGGTCCTGAACACTGCAAACCAGGAACATCCCACAGGAGCTGCAGTTTTGGAGTTGCTCAGACACAATCATCTAGCCATTAAAATTAGTACCTTGCCAAAGTCGCACAAATATTTATGCTTGCACATTTTTTCTGCTTTCAACACAACTTCAGGGACAACGTGTTCACATGCTGCCTAATATATCCTGCTCACTTTCGGGTGGCATTGTTACAAACTAATCAATGTTATTCACTCCCTCTTAGATTGTAAGCTCTAACGAGCAGGGCCCTCTGATTCCTCTTGTACCAAATTGTGATGTAACTGTACTGTCTGCCTTCATTTTTGTAAAGCGCTGCGCAAACTGCTGGCGCTATATAAATCCTGTATAATAATAATTCACTTTGCCTGTCAGTGGTCATAATGATATGGCTGATCTGTGTATATAGCAATACATGTTTGTTGAACTTGCTGGATTTGGCATGGAAAGTCTTCAGCTGCCATTGTACTGTGCTGGGTCTCTAGTGGGTCTCTCAGTTTGGCTTCCTTGCAACTTTTGTGCAAATATAACCTTTGTTTTTAATTCAATTGTTAAGCAGTATAATTTGTTTTTGCTGGCTAGCTGGTACATGTGCTGAGATTTTTTTTGTGGATTGTCCAGACTCTCCAGAGTTAGAATTCCTTTTACTTGTTATGATTCATATAGCACCCTGTCAAAAGTTAGGCTAAATTTAGGTTTTGGCTACACTGTATTCAGTGTGTAACTGAACTAAAGGTCAGTGATTGATTACTCCTGTCTGCTTCTGGTGCAAGCTTTCAGATAATGGATAAGAAACTGCCACTGATTTATGAATATTTATCAGACTCCAGCCAATCCCTGGGAAGGGGTGCCCAGAAGGTGGCTGGAGAGGTGATAAAGAAGTGATACAAATGTTTGGGGACCTCAGTTAGGAAGGCTCCTCTTTTTCTTAGGGCTTCTGCACCTGGGATGCAGCCTGTGTACTAGAGTCGCTGTTTGGGCATGAGCTAGTTCTGGGCCTAGAGCCTGGAGAAGATATGCTAAAAGGATTTTTGCTGGAGGGCATCATCCAGTCTAGTCTGGAGAAAGATCTTTGTCTCATCACCCAGTGTCGTGTGGAAGCTGTCCTAGGACATTGTGAGTAAGGCCTGGCTTTGGCTCACTCATTTGGCCTCAGGTGTGCATGTGGCAATTTCCTATTACCTCCAGGGAAGGCTGTTTCAAGAGGATTTTGTAAGACATTTTTCCTTCTGTTGATCTCTACTATCGTTTTGGAATATCCTAAACCCTTAAATCCCCTTCTGTTTTTGCAAATAAAATCCAGAAAAAGACATCCCCCAGACTGAACCTGTGTTGTTGGTGTGCTTGGAACTGTGACAGGCAGCCTCTGTACTAGCAACAGAGACCTGGGCATCTTCTCAGCTACATTCAGAAAGTGTTGAAGCTATTTGATCAAAATGACAACCTGGCAACTAGCAGCTTCAAAAAGCAATCAGCAAAGCAAGCCAGCGTATTTTAAAATTACAGCCTCAATTTTAATGGAAAGTCATGGTATTCTTCTTAGGCCCCATGCACACTGGGCATTTAGCTGTGGTGCATCGGGCTCTGGCTTTTTTTAGAGTTTGTGTAAAGAAAAAAAACACGCTGAAGGACCCAACCTAACATCATAAAAAGCAGCTAGCACAATACCCTAATACATGGTATACATGCATACCTCCCAACTTTTGAACTTCAGAATGAGGGGCACTTGAGGGAGGAAGTGACCTACGGCATGCTACACGCACTGCGGCAAAAGTGAGTGTGGACAAAATTAACAGTGGGAGGGACTTAATGGGCGTGGTTAAACAAAACCCAGGTTTTCTTGTACCTATAAAATATGCTTTGATTGCTGTGCCACAAGCAAGAGTCACAGCAATACATACTAACCTCAGCACGATCATTAAAAAAAAAGAATAAAGAACTTCAATTACAAATGGTTTTGCATAAACTATGAAAGTGTGTGTTACACAAAGCGTAGAAGGATTCAGGGGTCCATTACACACAGAGTGCAGGGTACAGGAATGCACTTTGTACAGAGTACAGGGTTCCGGAAAGTACGATGTACAGAGTGCAGGGTACAGGAGTGTGTTATGTATAGAGTGCAGTGTTCTGGAGTCTGATATGAACAGGGAGTAGGTTTTTGGAGTGTTTTACATACATAGTGCAGTGCTCAGGAAAGCGATAGATACAGACTGTAGGTTTCTGGAGTGCCTTTTGCACAGGGAGCATGGTTCTGGAGTATGTTACCCACAGAGTGCAGGGCTCAGTAGAGTGCTAGATACAGAGTGCAGGGTTCTGGAGTGTATTATATACAGAGTGAAGGGTTCAGGAGAGTGTGAGGTACATAGTGCAGGGTTTAGGAGACTGATAGTTACAGAACGCAGGGTTCTGAAGTGCATTATGCACAGGGTGCAGGCTTCAGGAGAGTGCTAGATAGAGAGTGCAGGATTCTGGAGTGCTTTATGTAAAGGAAGGTGGGTTCTGGAGTGCATTATGTACTGGGTTCTGGAGTGTGTTATGTAATGGGTTCTGGAATGCGTTATGTACAGGAAGGTGGGTTCTGGAGTACGTTATGTACTGGGTTCTGGAGTGTGTTATGTACAGGAAGGTGGGTTCTGGAGTGCATTATGTACTGGGTCCTGGAGTGCGTTATGTACTGGGTTCTGGAGTATGTTATGTACTGGGTTCTGGAGAGCTTTATGTACTGGGTTTTGGAGTATGTTATGCACTGGGTTCTGGAGTATGTTATGTACTGGGTTCTGGAGTGCGTTATGTTCTGGAGTGTGTTATGTACTGGGTTCTGGAGTGTGTTATGTACAGGGTTTTGGAGTATGTTATGTACTAGGTTCTGGAGTATGTTATGCACGGGTTTCTGGAGTATGTTATGCACAGTGTTCTGGCGTTTGTTATGCATAGTGTTCTGGAGTATGTTATGTACAGGGTTCTGGAGTGCGTTATGTACTGGGTGCTGGAGTATGTTATGCACAGGGCTCTGGAGTATGTTATGTACAGGGTTCTGGAGTATGTTATGCACAGGGTTCTGGAGTATGTTATGCACAGGAAGGTGGGTTTTGGAGCATTTTATGCACAGGGTTCAAGAGAACACTAGGTACAGAGTCCATTCATCCATATACATCTCCATACTGCACCTTTCAGCTGCTACAACCTCTGCAACACACACACCTCTCCTCTGCCCTCATCTTCCCATCCTCCCCTTCCCCAAAGCTCCATCATCCTCTACGTGTTTACCTTTCTAAAAGCACTTTTGTGTAACTGGCTCTGCCACCGCTTCCTTTTCAGTGCACACTCCTTTTTAGCTCCTGAACTCCTTGACCAGATAGCAGATAAGGATCATGGTGCAGCTCTAAGTGCAGAGCAGGGAGGCTGCTGAAGGAACTGTGGGAGAGCTGCTCTGCTTTCACTTTCAACTACTGCAGAGCAGAAGGCTGAAAAAAAACTCTTCCTTGACAATTTTCCCGGCCAGCAATGTACGAATGCCTCTTTTCCTATGCAGTGGTTGCACGACAAAGGGGGGCGGGTCTGGCTAGTAGCTCCGCCCACCCCGACATCACAGCTCGGATTTGACAGCTACAGTCACTTATTGTGGCTGCACAGAGCACACCCAGCCGGCTTGCTGGCCAATCCCTGCCTGTGCTGGATGTACACACTGCTGCAGGTCCTACCTAACTTGGAGTTAACATTTATTCAGCAGAATTATGCGGGATAAATCCCATGTACAGCGGGGCGGTGGGACCGAGGTGTAAATGCGGGAAAGTCCCGCCCAATCCGGGACTGTTGGGAGCTATGTGAATGGAATAGAAAAATGACAGTGCAACACTTATAAAAATCACACAATACTCCTATCAAGTGATTGTAATGTGCATAATATGAACATCACCATAAATTAAACATTATTACTGTATAGTATTATTACTATACAGGATTTATTTAGCACCAACAGTTTGCACAATGCTTTACAGTGTGAGGGCAGACAGTACGGTTACAATACAATTCAATACAAGTGATACAAGAGGTGACATCAATTAAAATGAAATAATTAAAAAAACACGCAAAGTGCATAAAACATATAAACTGAAAAGTCCCAAAGAGAAGTCCCAAAACGAACTATCTTCTCAATTTATAGCAAAATGAAGAATAGAAAGTATATCCTATTAGCCTGAATGTCTATGATAGGACAACCACACTGATCACCAAGGTGTATAAAGGTGGGGGCTTACCGGACAAAGATGACCCTCACTGAGCAGAGGTAAGTAGAGCCTGTTATGATATTCTATAGAACATCCAAACTCCTTCAGAGATCTTAATAAATGATTAAACCTCTGGATATACCAATGGATCAATATGCAGTAGAGCTCTTTGCAGAGGATTGATCGATTTACATTTACTGTATATATATACCATATTTGTAGACTTTATAACTTTCCTACAGACTAAATAATGTACGCTGATTGGAATTATTTTCACCAAAGAAATGCAGTACACATTTTGGCCTAAATTTATATAGAAATATTATTTATTTGCAAAATTTTAGAACAGAAAGAAGAAAAACATGTGTTTTCTTTAGAATTTTTTTTGTATTTTTTCGTTTATTTAGCAAAAAATAAAATAGCACATTGGTGATTAAATCCCACCAAAAGAAAGCTCTGTTTGTGTGAAAAAAAAGATTAAAATGTCATATGGGTACAGTGTTGCATGACCGCGCAATTGTCATTCAAAGTGCGACAGCGCTGAAAGATCAAAATTGGCCTGGGCAGGAAGGGGGGGGGGGGGGAAGTGCCCAGTATTGGAGTGGTTAAAGTATTGTAACATAGTGAGTGTAAAATCTGTTGAATTCTCCAGACAAAATGTATGATAAGAGGTATGTGGCTTCAAAGTTTGTTAAAGAATAATTTTAAGGTGAAGTCAGCAAGTCCAGTGGTAAGGAAACTGCTCACGTACCTGATGGGGAGCCTAGCATGCTGAGGAAGGCCTCCCTGGCTCTGGGACCCTGATAGAGTGGACCGGTAGTGCAGGAGCGCAGAGTAGTGCCTGTTAATCCTGCTAGCAGCGAAGCCAATAGGTTGTCCAGGCCAGGCAGTGGGAAGCTGGTGGTGAACCTCAGTGGAGTCGGCGACCTGGGTCAGGTCAGCAGTAGGCAGGACAGGCTGGCATCTGCAAAAAAATCTTCAGCGCCATCTCTAGTCTGAAAATATAAAATATTCTATATTTCCATAACTAAAAAAGGTTAAAGGTACCCAATGGTATGCCACACCAACCAAAATTAAAAAAATGGTTTCCACAGACTTCTGACTTATAGTGGAGATGTTATAAGGACAAAGGTACCTTCAGTCACATATGGTGGCACTGTCCAAAAATCTCAACATTCTGGTCACAAATCAAGTTCTGGATCTTACTAACCTGACACTAAATCTGGCATGCTGTTTACTTCACGTCAATCCTCTCTCCTAAGAATTACAAAAATTCCCTGGAGAAATATTTATTAAACACTGCTAAAACACTAATTCCACGGTACTGGAAATCTGCTCAAACACCAACCCTTAACCACTTCCCGACTGCCGTATGCAAAATGATGGCCGGGAAGTGGCTTAGTTATCCTGACCGGACGTCATATGATGTCCTCAGAATAACAACCCGCCACGCGCCCGGGGGGGGCGCGCATCGCGGCGATCGGTGGTGTTGGAGGTCAGTCTGACCCCCGCAATACCGATCTCTGTAAATCGCTTCGATCTGAAGCACTTTACCATATGACCAGCCGTGACCAATCACGACTGGTCACAGTGTAACACAGGAAAGCCGTTTATCGGCTTTCCTGTACTCGGGTCTGCAGACCTGAGGAGTGGAGAGCCGATCGGCTGCTCTCCTGACAGGGAGGGTTTGTGCTGATGATTTATCAGCACAGCCCTCCCTCGGATCGCCACCCTAGACCACCAGGGAGCCTGCCCAGGGACCACCAGGGATGTACCCACCCAGGACCACCAGGGACCACCAGGGAGCAGATCTGGACCACCAGGGAGACCCCCCTAGACCACCAGGTAAGAGACATAGTGCCCAATGTGGATGGCACTCAGTGCCACCTTCAGATGCCACTCTAGACCACCAGGGAATGAGCCCCTATCAATATATATGCCCACCAGTGCCCCTATCAGTGCTTACCAGTGCCCCTATCAATGCATACCAGTGCCACATATCAGTGCCCACCATTGCCACCTACCAGTACCCACCTATCAGTGCCCATCAGTGCCACCTATCAGTGCCCAGTGCCGCCGGCGCCTATGAGTGCCAATCAGTGCTGTCTATGAGTGCCCATCAGTGCCGCTTAGCAGTGTCCGTCAGTGCTGCATATCAGTGCCGTCAGTGCTGTATATCAGTGCCACCTATCAGTACCCGTCAGTGCTGCTTATCAGTGCCGCCTAACAGTGCTCATCATTGCTGCATATAAGTGCCTCATCAGTGCCACCTCATCAGTGCCGCCTCATCAGCGCCAATCAGTACTGCCACATCAGTGCCCGTCAGTGTAGCCTCATCAGTGCCCACCAGTGATGGAGAAAATTTACTTATTTACAAAGTTTTGTGACAAAAATAGAGAATTTTTTTTTTTTTTCAAAATTTTCGGTCTTTTTTTATTTGTAGCGCAAAAAATAAAAACCGTAGGGGTGATCAAATACCACCAAAAGAAAGTTCTATTTGTGGGAACAAAATGATAAAAATCTGTTTGGGTACAACGTCGCACGACCGCGCAATTGTCATTCAAAGCGCAACAGCACTGAAAGCTGAAAATTGGTCTGGTAGTAAAGTGTTCTAAGTGCATAGTATTGAAATGGTTAAAGAGTGGTTGACGGAAGTAAGCAATGTGTACGCCATGGAAGAAACCTTGGCGATGACTAATGAATCCACTGCACGCTTTCACAACACTGGTATATTTTCACATTATCTGATAGATATAAGTCACTATTGAACTCCTGATTGACTTTTAATATCACCCTCCTGCTTGTTCCTACTCATTAACTTTCTTTATTCCTTTACTTTCTGAACTCCTTCACTACATTATCCATCTATACAACTATTCTGAGCTAACTCAACAAATCCTGCATATACAGAGAATTAATGTTCCTTCTAACATTTCCATTGTACAACTTATTTTGTTAATAACATTTTCCCATATGTACAATTTATATTTTCTTTTTTTTTTAAGTGTATGGTTCAATACAATTTTTTTTACCATTTACTGTTTGTATTAAGATATGCTGTTTTCAATAAAAGCTTATTGTGAAAAAAAAGTTAAATGTATTTTTTGTTCTGAATATAATAAAGAAATAAAACATATATATCTAAAACATACATTCCCTTTAATATGCTGTTGTAGGCAAGAAAAAGGAAATCGCTACGTATTAAAGGAATTTGATGTATATTATCTATATGCATCCAATATTCGCTGCTAAATCCTCAACCCCCTTGTAGCAACACAACGTTATCCGCAGGCCTGGCTTTCATATAGAGAAGATCCCTGGGGGAGATACGCGATACACAAGCATGCACTGGAAGTTAGACCAGAGTGAGGAATAGAGTGGCAAACTGTTGCCTTGGAATTCCATTTTGCTGTGGGAGAAAGTTGCTGGAAGAAGTAGAATAACAGTGTAATGTTACCAAGCTGGCTATGGGTGATTAGAGCTTTTTGAATGGAAGCCAAACCATTTCCCCCACCTGGTGCAGACAATGATGAAGTGCTGACTGCAAATCTGCAATTCACTCAGCAAGGATTTTCATGTAGAACCTGGAAGGTTGTGTAGTTTAAGTACCATCTGGCAACCGCACACAGCAAACATGGCTCCGGCTTCAAATGACACTGACTGTCAATCTAAACTGTAGGCAGAGATAAGTGAATTTCTGCTCCATAACATCAGAAGACTAAAGAAAACGCACCTAAATAAAAACACTTCTATGGTTTATGATGACAGAGCTGCTTAATTTTCTTAATATAACCTCTAAACTTTGCTTCTGAATCTGACAAGGCCAAACACCAATAATAATTTATGGTCTGTGCACGCTCTGCATTAAGACCATTAGTTTGTGGGAGCCATGCTATGTTGGGTCCGCCCCATCTTTGCATCATCATGAGTAGGGTTCAGTAACTTTACAAGTCCACATGAATTATTGCTTGTCATGTCACAATTTACAGCAATAGTATCATTTTTGAAGAATGCCATACTTTCCATTATTACAAAGTCCATGGGCTCCACTCAGGAGACTTTCCCTAGGTTGAAATGATGTCATCAGGCTGCTGCCGGCAGTAGAAAGTATTTTTTTAATTCAACTTTATTCATATGATTTAAGGGATAAGTTCACCTTTGGGAACATGTTACACGTTCCACCCGATTTTAGGGTGGAACGTGTAACATGTTCCCAGTGCCCCCTCCCTGTGACAGCAGTAAGGGTATAAGTTCCTCATACAGGCTGTCACCATTTGAAAACAGCGCAGCTGTGCAGAGCTCCACCAACACGGCCATGTCTCATACACACAGCTCTGTGTGTCCGAACTAACTATAGGCTCCAACATCTTTAGCAGCTGTCGCCTTGTAGTTCTCAATGAACTACCATAGTGCTGTGGAGCACTGTGGTAGTTCATCGAGTCTTCCTGTCAGCGAGTATCGGCTTACCCGTACGGGATGTACGGGCACACAGATACACTGACAGTGTGCAGGAGACCTGCATGGCATCAGCGATCTGCTGATCATTGGTGCAATGCTTTACAGGCTCCTACTACAAAACATAAATGCACATTTTTTTACCTGAAAAAAGATGTGCATTTAATATTTTTTTTTAGAAAGGTGAACTTATCCTTTAAATGTTTTATTGGTTCAGGGTTAACTTATAAATCTTCCACACACTGTGTTGTTCATTTCTTTTTCCAATAAATGATACAGTGAAATACAGTAAAATCAATAAAAAATGTAGCACTGCCCCCATTAGGGCCACTGAATTTACCTGGTTCTTTCTCAAGCAGTACAGAGGCCACCAGTCACATCAGTCCATTCATTCTGCCTCCAGTATACAGTCTAGGGCAGGAGTGTCCAACTCAGTTTCATTGGGGGCCACATCAGCAGTATAGTTGCCCTCACAGAGCTGGTTGTATCTGAGGTGTGCCATGTACATAAGTACCTGAAATAAATGTACAGAATGCAGGGTTCAGGAGTGTGCTATGTACAGAGTGCAGAGTTCAGGGTGTGCCATGGACAGAATGCAGGGTTTAGGGTGTGCTACATACAGAGTGCAGAGTTCAGAGTGTGCCATGTACACAATGCAGGGTTTTGGGATGTTTTGGGATGTGCTACATATAGAGTGCAGAGTTTAGGGGTGTGCTTTATACAGAGTTCAGAGGTGCGCTGTGTACAGAGTGCAGTGTGTGCTGTGCAACGCAACCCCCCCCCCTCCCCAAAGCCTTCCCATCTCTCTATCCTACCTGGCCCAGCTCTGGTACCTCCCTGTGTAGGTGGCACACCTTCCAGGGAGATCGTTCTCGCTCTCTGGTGATCTATCCCCATTGTGAGTCCATGCAGGGATCTGTTAGATCCAGGAGCCACAGAGCAAAGCTGTCCCTTGTAAACACATAAGGCTTCTGTTTTTACAAGTGACAGCGGGGAGCGGGAGCAGAGGGTGAGAGCCGAAGGTGGCGGAATGGAGTTTCGCCATGTTTCAGCAGCAAAACTGGATGCAAGGGACACATGACAAGGCTTGTTGGACCGGATTTGGCCTTAGTGCCTTGTATTTAAAATATGTCGTCTAGAGGTTGCCTTTTTAACATTTATTGCTGGAAAAACTTGTAACATGAGAGATATTGAGACATTGGATACTCCAAAAATGATTAGCAAACAACAGTTAGAGGACAATCTTCTTCAAAGTAAATGTGAATGTGCAACAGTATATTTCCTCACAGCTGAGGAACATGGGGGGGGACAAAACACACTGGCATCTTGTCCCAATGTATACTTGCTGGTACCCAGTGCTATTTTCAGGACACTACACAGGGTTTCTACTCACAAGTCCCTAGGACTGCTGCCTCCATCCATTTCCCTCTGGACACCAGTGATGGAGACAATCTGTGTCCAGACCAGACCCCTTGAATAAAGCTTGTGGCCAGATCTGGGCTGCTTCTTGGTCCCAGCACTGTAGTTCCTGAAATCCTGCAGAACAGTAACCCAGTCCTTTAGCTGCCTCAGATGCAACAGCCCCCAAGGCTGGCAACTCTCCTTCCAGGGGAAAGACAATCTCTCCAGAGTTTCAGACTGTTTATCAGCTGCCCAGCCACCATCTGGGTACACCTCCCCAGGGATTATCTAGGCCCTGGTCAATATTTAAGCTGGTTATTTGAATTCTCCCTCCCTAATCTCTAGAAGCTATCAGGGAAGCAATCAAACACCCAGCCTGTGAAGCCCCGAATAGATCAAACCTAACAATCTGTGCTCCCTTCATTACAGAAGGAGCCCTAAAACTATGTTTATCTAGCAACCTAGCTAGGAGGGTGCTACAGAAAATATTACTGCTTTTGAAAATCCTGTTTGACTTAATTGTTAATCAATTTAAAAGCCAACTTCATGTTAGGTAGCTCCTCCACCAGAAGATTAGAAACAACCAACAGAAGGCAAAGAGTTTCTTTTTTCATTTAAAGGGCTATTCATTTTTATTTGTTTATTATTTGACTGGAATTCTGCTTTAAGTGATGGCAATTATGTTTTAAGTGTGAACACAAAAACAGGTATGTATTTTTCCCATTTTATTTTTGGAATGTGGAGATATCTGATGGATTGAACATTAAAATTGGAAAATGTGTGGACCCCTGGGATTTAAATGCCCAGTCAGGTATGTCCCTATAACCTGATTGGCTATTTGAGAGTAGTGGTTTGCTGGGCAATGCAACAATTGCTTACTTAGTGGATCAGCCTGTCTGTGTTCACACATAGCTATGGAATGCATTTAGATATATTAGAGGTATGAAGTTCAGGGGAAATGTATTTTACATTCATGCAGAGATCATCGTTATAACCAGTTGGGTGTAAATGCTAGTGCTCAAGACTGACTGGTATCCAATGTCCTCCACCCTCATCTGAAATGCTCATCAGCACATTGAAGAAGTATTTTTGTTCATGAAGTAAATCATCAAGCCATGAATCTAGGTTAAAGGATAAGTACTCTTTTAGAACAAAGGTCAAAAGCCAATCTTCTAACCTGTTGATCAAGTTTAAAAGTACAGGTATAGACCTCAGAAGCTGACAAAGCAAACCTTTTACTGCCCGGCCTTCCACAGCTGTCACTATGGAGCCTCTGAAGACAAGTCTGTTAAGGTTCCCATTCATCCAGGACATGGTATATCAGGATGATATATCATTCAGCTATACTTTTTCTGTAATGTTGAAGATGTTTTGTAGCTGCAAAGGGTGGGCCAACTCAATATTGAACCCTACGGACTAAGACTGGGATGCCAGTTCATGTTCATGTGCATGTAGTGGTGTCACAATACTTTTGACAATATAGTGTAGCAGTTGTTTGATTCAAATGAGATTGTACAATAAGATTGCAATTAGAGTTGAGCGAACTTGAACTGTAAAGTTCGGGTCCGTACCGAACTTTGGGGTGTCCGTGACCTGGACCCCGAACCCGGACATTTGAAAAAAAGTTTGGGCTCGGATTCGGGGTTCGGGTATTTGATCCCGCCTGTTGAATAGCTGCAGGGCAGCCAATCAACAAGCATTTCACTGGTTTGCCCTTAGAAGCCATCACAGCCATGCCTACTAATGGCATGGCTGTGATTGGCCAGTGCATCATGTGACCCAGCCTCCATATAAGCTGGAGTCACATAGTGCTGCATGTCACATGCTCTCAGGCTAGTCTAGGGAGAGGATGCTGCCGGCGCTGTGAGGGACAGATTGCAGATATAATAACATCTCATCCTGCATTACAGAACGATCTGATTCTGGACTAGGTAGAGTCTACTGCTTTGAGGGACAGATTATTGTTCTAAAATCATTTTACTTCCTTTTGCAGCCCTCTGGCACTTTCCAGGACTTTTTTACAGCCATTTTTGTGCCCAAAAGTTCGGGTCCCCATTGACTTCAATGGGGTTCGGGGTAAAGTTCGGGATAAGTTCGGTACCGAACCCGGACTTTTTCCCAAAGTTCGGCCGAACATCCAGGTGTCCGCTCAAATCTAATTGCAATGTTTGGAAAAGCTGATGTTAAGAACAGGATGAGAAGGGTGGAAGTTATAGAACCACCTTCTTCTAGTTACATAAACCCATCCTTGGTGTCAAGAAGGCTTCATAGGTGTTAATCCTATGATTTATATGGCTGAAGGTGTGAACTGTTGTCAAAACGTGGGGTTTTACCAATTGTACCGCAATGTACACCAAAGTTCCGCAGCTTTCACCCTATTAATGGACAATAACATCTGCCTTTACAAAATGATTGGATCAGGGTGTTAGTTCTACCTGTGTGGATATAAATGCTGGGTTATATTTCTGACACTCATTATAACCTAAGAATTGGCTTGGATAAACTACAAGATGTCTTCAACATTATTGAAGTTCAGTTGAATATGACTACTACTACATGAACCTCTGAAGCCATTTTCATGCACACAGCCAAGGCATAAAGAATTAATGCATGTAAATAGGGAATGTATAGTGGTTTTTCACTTATTATATTATTTTTTCTATTTTCCTATTTTTTTGTGTTATGAACAGCACTAAATGAATGAAAATATACTGTATGTGTATTTTTAAGAGTCCTTTCACACTGGCGTTCCGATCAGGTCCGCATGGCAATTTTTCAGGCGGATCTGATCGGAAGGTCCACACATTCCTATGGACTGGCGGGTATAAACTGACTTGTGTCAGTGTACACCCAAAGAAAATGGAGGAGGCCTGCGTCCTCTTACCTTTGGATGGGCCGGATTGGAGGCAGCCGGGTGTAAGCGACAGTAAAACAGAGACATTGGAGCCTGTTTATTTTGGGCCGGCCATAGAGCAGAATGGGCTCTGTCCGTGTCCTCTCTGCAGAAACTGAGCAGACACGGACATGTCATCTGCCCCGCTCTCACCCAATCAATAGGGGATCAGTCGACACATCCCCTGCTGATCAGAACAGAAGGCGTCTGTGTGAAAGTGCCCTAAAAGTGGTTCTAAAGCGTCAAGCTTTTTTTTATCTTAATACATTCTATGCATTAACCACTTGCCGACCACGCACATTTTTCCTTGCGCAGTGCGGCGCTGTCTCGCGAATCCCCGTAAATAGGCGGTGATTTACGGACAGCCAACTAGGGGACGAGAGCTGGCGGCGCCCTCTCATGCTCTCCTGATGTCCGCCAGCGAGCCGCGATGAGCTGCCAGAGGTAAAGAACAGGCAACCACCGAAGTAAACACGGCGGTTCCCCGTTCTGACAGGCGGCATGTAAGAGATCTACTGATCCCTGTCACAGATCTCTCATGCCCCTGTCCGCCCAGCCCCCTCACAGTTAGAACACGCATAGGGAACACAGTTGACCCCTAGATCTCCCCCTGCATGTTAACCCCTTCACTGCCAATTACATTTATAAAGTAATCAGTGGATATTTAAATTTCTGTTCACTGTATAAATGTCATTGGTCCCAAAAAAGTGTCCGTCCCAATATCAAAGTCCCGATAAAAATCGCAGACCTCTGCCAAAAAAAATGGAAAAACGCCAGAAATAAATTCTCATGGTTTGTAAATGCGGCAACTTTTGCGCAAACCAATCAATAAACGCAGATTGCGATTTTTTTTTTATACCAAAAATATGAGGAAGAATATAAATCGGCCAAAACCGATGAATAAATTATTTTTGTTATATTTTTTTTTTGGATTTGGATTTTAGCAAAAAGTATGAAATATTTTTTTTTCGCAAAATTGTCGCTCTTATTTTGTTTATAGCGGTGATCAGAAGTGACGCAGAGGTGACCAGATACCACCAAAAGAAAGCTCTATTTGTAGGAAAAAAAAGGACGCAAATTTTGTTTGGGTACAACGTTGCACGGTCACGCAATTGTCAACTAAAGCGACGCAGTGCCGAATCACAAAAAGTGCTCTAGACCTACAGTGGGAAATCCTTCCGGGGGTGAAGTGGTTAAGTAAAAAAACCTCTGCTGCAGGATCCCCCCAGCCCCTTTATTCTTACCTGAGCTCAATCCCATCCAGCAACGTGCACAAGAGCAGTGGCTCTAGCTCCTGTCTCCCTCCTCATTGGGCAGATTGATGGCAGCAGGAGCCATTGGCTCTCACTCCTGTCAATCAACTCCAGTGACAAGGGGGCGGGGCTGAGTCCCACTGTCTGTGTCAATGGACGCAGCAGCGGGACTCAGGAGTGAGCCCACACAAGTGCCCCTATGGGAAGCGGCTTCCCGTGGGGGCACTGGACAGATAGGGCCATTGCACAGAGCAAGTAAGTATTTAGATGTTTGTTATTTAAAAATAAATTCCTTTACAATCACGAAAATATTGCATACGATTATTATTATTATTATTATATTAATAAGTTCTGTTGACTAAGCAGGTAAAGGTTTAGGGCTCTGTTTAAATTGTCTCAACTTATCAGTTGCTGTGAAAAGCATGTTGCTTATAGAGTTCAGTAGTACAAATTGAAATTTACATGAGCAACTGAATGAGTCTGATGAGCGATTTTATCCCTTATCAGATGGCTCAGTCTGAGGTTTCTATGAGAGAACGAGAGACAGTTTGCCTATAAGGGAGCTACCCCTGCTGTGTCTTCTCAGCTAACCCCTACTAGACTGGAAAAGCTTGTCCTACACTAAATGTTTAATTGTATAATACATACTTTGGACTTATTCAACAGACATTGCAATCTTACTGTACAATCTCAATTGAATCCATCAACAGCTACTATATTGTCAAAAGTATTGAACTTGCACATGAACAGGCATTGGGTTGACTCTGTGCAGGCCAGTCAAGTTCCTCCACCCCAAACTCATCCATGTTGTTATGGACCTTGCTTTGTGCAGTGGTGCGCAGTCATGTTGGAACAGGAAGGGGCCATCCCTAAACTGTTCCCACAAAGTTGGGAGAATGAAATTGTACAAAATGCCTTGGTATGCTGACGCCTTAAGAGTTCCCTTCACCGGAACTAAGGGGCCAAGCCCAACCTCTGAAAAACAACCCCACCAGGGGCGAATCATGAAATGAGTGGGACCGTGTGCAAGATAAAAAGTGGGCCCCAGTCATGGCAAAAAATGTGGCGTGCATAGTGCGCCACAGCGAAAAATGGGCGTGGCTTAAAATGCACTAAATATTGGGCATGGCTAAAGGGGGTATGGTTTAAAGAGTCTGTGATGACTTACAGTGCAGAATGCAGTAATGTTAAATAGGGAATGTACAGTGCAGCGTGTATGGCGGTGGGTAGTATGTGCAGGAGAGGAGTGGGGTGTGTATGGAGGTGGGTAGTATGTGCAGGAGAGGAGTGGGGTGTGTATGGAGGTGGGTAGTATGTGCAGGAGAGGAGTGTGGAGTGTAGAGTGGTGGGTGCTATGTTCAGGTTTGTTTATTTAATTTTTTTCACAATTTTATTTTTTAAAATTCATTTTTGTATATATATTTTTTTACAATGATTTGGGGGTGGGGGGGATTTGGACAGTGTCAGTAGGGCAGTGGACAGTGTCAATAGTTTATTTGTTTTATTATCTATTATTTTTTTTTATTTTTTTTTTTTAGATATTTCTTTTAATATTCTTTTTTTACAGTTCTTCTGCGGAAAAGGGGGTGGGGGGGAGGTATGAGGCAGAGGACGGTGTCAGTAGGGAAGATGTTGGTGTCAGTAGAGCAGTGGATGGTGTCAGTTTTTTATTTTAAAGTATTTATTTTTTTACAATTTAATGCTTTTAATTTTTTTTTTGGGGAAGGTGTGGTCGGGGCAGTGGACAGTATCGACAGGGCAAGGCGGGGCAGTGGTGTCAGTATTTTTTTTATTTTATTTCTTTACAATGATATTTTTTTCATTTTTTTTTCATTTTTTTTTTAATCAGCACTGAACATGAATGGATGGGAGACAGCAGCTCCCATCAATTCATAAACTGAAGCAGAGTGACATACAGGTTACTCTGCTCAGTTACAGGACAGGACAGCGATCGGAAACCAACGCTCTCAATGTCCAATTCAGACAAGAAAGGGGCTGGTAAATGACATATTTACCAGCCCTTTCCTCTGCTCTCTATCCTGACACATCCCCCCGACAGCTGGTGGGAGAGGAGAGGAGGGAGTCGGCTGCTGGGGGGAGGGTGGGTGCGGAGGAGAACGCAGTGGCTGGGGAAGAACAGGGGGGCAGAGAAGCGAAGAAGGAGAACAGGGGAGTGGAGGAGGTGTGCGGGGGGAAAGGAGGAGAACTGTAAGGACACAGTGGCCGGGGAAGAACAGGGGAGTGGAGAAGAAGGTGAACAGGGAGCCGGGGAAAGAAGGACATAGTGGGCTGGGAGAGAACACAGGGAGCGAAGGAGGAGGACAGCATGAACAGCCTGGGAGGATCGGTGCGGGGGGGGGGGGGGGGGGGGGGC
>BLSH010470955.1:1007245-1026287 GCA_018402905.1 Glandirana rugosa
CTGAACTCCAGGCAGATATGAAAGACACCTGTAGCACCCCCTTTGCCTTTTTCAACCTTTTCAACACAGAGGAAACCTTGAAATGACTTTCCGGTTTCAGGGAACCCCTGCTAAAAATGTCTATACCTACAAATCATGATACATTAGTGCAACGATCTCCGAACTGCAGTCCTTTGCTTGGCTTTATCCAGGCCTTGGAGCACTTTTCCTCCCACTGATGCAAAACACCAACAATGGGGCATAATTCCTGTTACTGGCCTCAACAACAGGGCACTATTTCTCCCATTAACACCAACAATGGGGCGCTGTTACTCCCCCTAACACCAACGATGGGGCGCTATTACTCCCACTGACACCAACGATGGGGCGCTATTTCTCCCACTAACAACAATGATGGGGCACTATTACTCCCACTGACACCAACGATGGGGCGCTATTACTCCCACTGACACCAACGATGGGGCACTATTACTCCCACTGACATCAACGATGGGGCGCTATTACTCCCACTGACAACAACAATGGGGCACTATTACTACCGCTGACACCAACGATGGGGCACTATTCCTCCCACTGACACCAATGATGGGGCGCTATTACTACCGCTGACACCAACGATGGGGCGCTATTACTCCCACTAACAACAACGATGGGGTGCTATTACTCCCACTAACAACAACGATGGGGCACTATTACTACCGCTGACACCAACGATGGGGCGCTATTACTCCCACTAACAACAACGATGGGGCACTATTACTCCCACTGACACTAACGATGGGGTGATATTACTCCCACTGACAACAAAGATCGGGCACTATTACTACCGCTGACACCAACGATGGGACGCTATTACTCCCATTAACAACAACGATGGGGCACTATTGCTGCGACTCACAACAACAATGGGGCATTATTACTCCCGCTGACACCAACGATGGGGCGCTATTACTCCCACTAACAACAACGATGGGGTGCTATTACTCCCACTAACAACAAAGATCGGGCACTATTACTACCGCTGACACCAACGATGGGGCACTATTCCTCCCACTGACACCAATGATGGGGCGTTATTACTCCCAATGACACCAATGATGGGGCACTATTACTCCCGCTGACACCAATGATGGGGCGCTATTACTCCCATTAACAACAACGATGGGGCACTAGTGCTGCGACTGACAACAACAATGGGGCATTATTACTACCGCTGACACCAACGATGGGGCGCTATTACTCCCACTAACAACAACGATGGGGCACTATTACTCCCGCTGACACTAACGATGGGGCACTATTACTCCCACTGACACCAACGATGGGGCGCTATTACTCCCACTAACAACAATGATGGGGTGCTATTACTCCCACTAACAACAAAGATCGGGCACTATTACTACCGCTGACACCAACGATGGGGCGCTATTACTCCCATTAACAACAACGATGGGGCACTATTACTCCCGCTGACACTAACGATGGGGCACTATTACTCCCACTGACACCAACGATGGGGCGCTATTACTCCCACTAACAACAACGATGGGGTGCTATTACTCCCACTAACAACAAAGATCGGGCACTATTACTACCGCTGACACCAACGATGGGGCGCTATTACTCCCATTAACAACAACGATGGGGCACTATTGCTGCGACTCACAACAACAATGGGGCATTATTACTACCGCTGACACCAACGATGGGGCGCTATTACTCCCACTAACAACAACGATGGGGTGCTATTACTCCCACTAACAACAAAGATCGGGCACTATTACTACCGCTGACACCAACGATGGGGCACTATTACTCCCACTGACAACAATGGGGCACTATTACTCCCACTGACACCAACGATGGGGCGCTATTTCTACCGCTGACACCAACGATGGGGCGCTATTATTACTGCTGACACCAACAATGGGGCGCTATTACTACCGCTGACACCAACTATGGGGCGCTATTACTCCCACTAACAACAACGATGGGGCACTATTACTCCCAATTACAACAACGATGGGGCACTATTCCTCCCACTGACACTAACGATGGGGCGATATTACTCCCAATTACAACAACGATGGGGCACTATTCCTCCCACTGACACTAACGATGGGGCGATATTACTCCCACTGACACCAACGATGGGGCACTATTACTCCCGCTGACACTAATGATTTGGCGCTATTACTCCCACTGACACCAACAATGGGGTGCGATTACTCCCGCTAACAACAACGATGGGGCGCTATTACTGCCGCTGACACCAATGATGGGGCTCTATTATTCCCACTGACATCAATGATGGGGTGCTATTACTCCCGCTAACAACAACGATGGGGCGCTGTTACTCTCACTGACATCAACGATGGGGCACTATTACTCCCACTGACATCAATGATGGGGCACTATTACTCCCACTGACATCAATGATGGGGCACTATTACTCCCACTGACATCAATGATGGGGCACTATTCTGCATTCCTGACCACATGCATGTGAGCTGAACTTGTGGTCTCTTTTAAAAATAATTTGATATACGCAGGAAATGCATTGAAAACACAGCATGATAACTGCACTTAATACACATTTTTGTTTGTTGTAAAGCCCTTAAGAACAGATACAGATACTCTCATGTTTAAAGAGTTAAATAATGTATAGGTGTCTTTTATGCTCTCTGCTGTACTGGCAGTGGGGGTTTGTGTAATAAAATGTCAGTTTTGCTTGGTTTCATTTAAAAGCTCAGGAGTACATGAATCATCCAAACTACTCAGTGAAAGCCTCCTTTTCTGTTTATACAGAACATTCTACACCCATTACAAGCCCACAGGTTAAGGTCTTAAAGGTTTCTTCTTTGACACATAATGCACTCTGTATTATTTAAAGTGATATTAACCACTTCAGCCCTGGAAGGATTTACCCACTTCCTGACCAGGCCATTTTTTGCGATATGGTACTGTGTTATTTTAACTGACAATAGCGCGGTCGTGCGACGTTGTACCCAAATAAAATGTATGTCCTTTTTCCCCCACAAATAGAGCTTTCTTTTGGTGGTATTTGATCACCTCTGCGGTTTTCCTTTTTTTCGCTATAAACAAAAAAGGATGACAATTTTGAGAAAAAAAACAATATTTTTTTACTTAATGCTATAAAACATACCCAATAAAATTTAAAAAAAAATCTAATTTCTTCATCAATATAGTCCAATATGTCTTCTGCTACATATTTTTAGTAACCCCCCCCCCCAATAAGCGTATATTGATTGGTTTGCGAAAAAGTTATAGCGTCTACAAAATAGGGGAAAAATTTTAGGCATTCTTATTATTTATTTCTTTACTAGTAATGGCGGTGATCTGTGAGTTTTAGAGGGACTGCGACATTGCGGCAGACAGATCGGACGCCTAACTAACATTTTTGACACTTTTTTGGGAACCAGTGACATTATTACAGTAATCAGTGCTAACAATATGCACCGTTATTGTACTAATGGCACTGGCAGGGAAGGGGTTAACACTAGGGGCGATCAAAGGGTTAACTGTGTTCCCTTACTTTGTGTTCTAACTGTGTGGGGGGATGGCCTACTTGGGACAACACACAGATCAGTCTTCCTGCATAGCAGAAAGACAGGATCTGTGTGATCTCCCCTGTCAGAACGGAGATCTGCCTTGTTTACGCAGGCAGATCCCAGTTCTGTCACTGCAGGGAATGATCGCGGGTGGCCGGCGGGCATGGGGTCCACCGGACCTGCTGATTGCCTCCCCCGCTGGCCATTGCCGTGTACGAGCCCGACATACACCTGCGGCGATTCACGTAGCCGAGCCAACCTGCTGCAATATAACTGCGGCGGCTGGTCAGCAAGCGATTAAAGCAGAAGTAAACCCCGCTTTGTCACTTGTACCTACAGGTAAAGCTTACCTGTAAGTAAAATGAATACCTCCTAAATGTGCACCGTTAAGGTGATATTCGCATGTTTTGCAGCCGGTGACGTCTCCGGCACATGCACTGCCCTCTGAATTGAAGGCACAGTGAATGTGGGGTCAATCCAGAGCTCTGTGCTGTGACCGTGACTCTCATATGCATGCACAGGAGTGACGTGATTGCGGCTTGACCATTCAAATGGCTGGAGCTCGCCAACCCGGAAAAAAGACCAGGTGAAGATGTAAGCCCTGTCCGCAGTGGCAGCGCACTGCTGGAGGGATCCGTTTTACAGGTAAGTCTTTCATAATGTGCTAGTATGCAGTGCATACAGTAACCATCTTGTTCTCATATTGTAAATTAAAGGGGAATTCCAGGATTTTGCTAACTATGCTTAAACCTGCTACCACCTCCTTCTAAATCCTGTTCTAACTTCCCTGTGAAAGGAAGATACTTATACTTACCTATTCTAAGGGCACTCCAGTCTGGTCACATGATTGGCTCCCAGTGGCCAGCTTCAGAAGAGAGAGGAGAGATTGCCAACAATGGCTGAAATGCGTGGGCGTTGACGTCACCCATAGACTTACTGTGGGGCATCCTTTGAATATTTCCTCTCCCCTGAAGTCGCTGCTGGGAAGCCGATCATGTGACTGGACTGGTGTGCCCTGAAAATAGGTAAGTATAAGCATCTTCCTTCTACAGGGTAGTTAGTAAAGGATTTAGAAGGGTGCAGGATTGCAAACAAAGTTTCATAGCCATTTTGATTCTTCTTCTGGAAGCTGTCTCTTATTGACAAAAAAGGAGCTAGTAAATCTTACCCTGTTATTGCAGGTAACTAAAGGGCAGGGGTATTGAAATCAAATTCATGGAGGTATTATCAGTAAAATTTTCTTTCAGCAGAGGTCTGAATCTCATGTTTTGCTTTGGCTCCTTCACATCACCGCCCCCCCCTCCTTTACATCACAGCCCCCCTTTACATTAGTGTCCTCGGTCCCCTCTTTACATCACAGACCCCTTCCTTCACATACGTTTCTTTTGTTTCCTCATTCACAGTCCCACCACCTTTACATCACAGTCCCCCCTTCACATCCTCCCTTATGTCCTCAGTATCACTTTTATCACATGCCTGCCCCCTTTTACAAGAATGTCCCCATCACAACACAGTCCCCCCTCTTTACAACACAGCCCCTCCTTTATATTAGAAAATTGATGGGGAAGTTTGGGACTTTAAATGAAGCACCGGAGTGCCTCCATCCCTGGAGAAATATGCAAAAAAAAAAGGGGGGGGGGGGGTGAAATTTGGGACTTTATATCTTTAAATGAGGCCATTGACTCAGGGGGTTGTGAATAATGTAAACATGATTTTATTGACGCATGATGATGTATATTACGTTGCAAAAGTATAACCAGTATAGCAGCAATAACATATACATGCACATAAGGCATGGGCATCAGAGTTCATGTAAATACATAAGTAGCCTAATGATGTATAGCAATGTAGAATAAATATAAATAAAATTGTATATGTCAATATATATATACACATGCATCAACTTGGTGGCACATCATAAATTCAGTCCATTTTGTACATAAATTGTGTAGCTATGTAAGGATACTGTAATAAATTGGGATCCTATCAGGGCATGTAGCCACATCCATAATCCCCGACGCGTTTCATGTGAAGAAACTCATCGGGCGGATGTTTGCATCAGTGTCTTTAGTACAACTTCACAACACAGACCCCCTTCACATCACATCTTCCCCTCCTGTACATCACAGCCCCAGCTTTACACCGGTGTGCTTAGTACCCCTTCACTTCACAGTCCCCCTTACATCAGTGTTCTAAATTCCCTCTTCTTATCCTCCACCCCCTTTACATCAAAGTCTTCTTCACACCACAGCCCCCCCCCCCCCTTTACATCACAATCTCCTCCTTCCTCCCTGCTCCCATCCCCATCTACATAAAAAAAAAAACTTTTTATGTTAACAAGCAGATGATTGGTTGCTAGGACCGCTCTGTGTCCTGGCAACCAATTACCTGTTTGTTAACTTGAAGGCTGAGCAACCCTCCTGTCTAGATCTCCCACCCTCTGCCCTGCTGTAAGGAAGACAGCAATGGTATCAGGGTGGTGGGGGAGACCCAGGCTAGGACATTCAAACTGCTAAGTCTGTACTGCGGTCTGCCATTTAGTGATACCTGGTATAAGGGATAGTATCCTATATTTAATAGCACTAAACTCTCCACTGCATTGTTCCTTACCATGCACACCAATCCTGACAGCCTTGGTTTTAGTGGTCATTGGGAGTTATGAATGCCCTAATGTCAGTAGTCAGTGGGAGCAATAAATGCCCCTGTATGTGTGGGAGGAATGGTTCCCCTGTGTCAGTGGTTAATGGTGCCCCATCGGTGGTGTGATCAGTTGTAGGCTACACACCCTGCACCACTCCATGTAGTGACATCTCGGCTGAGACTATACAGACACTATTGGGAAGTATTTCACTTTGTCCAATAGTGTCCACTGCATTGCTAGGTGCTGAAATGCTCTTCGTTAGTGTCCAGCACCCAGTGCTAACTATACTGGCTCTGTCTGGCTTGCAATTTTGAAAGCCCTGCATGATTTATTGCAGAGGCCAGCCAAGGCAACCAGCTGGCCTTAGTTTGGTGACCACTGATCTAAGTCTAAGTCAGATCACAACTGAAAATACCTCTGATTTTTTCATCACTTTCAACTATAAACCTTAAAGTACCTGCCACACTCTTGTAATATTTATAGAACTTCTGGATGGTATTGTCTGCCAGTACTTGGGTGACACCATTTTCCTATTGACCTTTTAGCTGACCTCAAATCTTTTTAAGTTTTAAAGAACCAATGGTCTAATGTTTCAGGGCCACCCCGGCTGGGAGTACATGAGAACTTTTGGACACTTAACACGTTTTTCTGTCTGCCAGCCACTGTATGCATCTTGCGCAATTCATTCGGTAACAGGAACTTGATTCAAGTTTGTATCAGTCATCACTTCTCCTCCGACAGCTACCGTGTGTTCGCAGGGAAAGCACTCAGGAACGGCTCAAGTATCAGTATTAGTTTCGCATTGCTGAAATAAATATACAATGCTAGGGCTGCTGTTTATTTGAGGGCAGCTATGTAATCTGATTTACTAATCTTTCTCTTCTTTTCCCTGTCTCTGGTTACCAGGAAAAAAAAAGGTTCAGCTATAGTGTGTAGCCCTGAGGATCATGACAAATGTGCATGTTACCTGGGGTGGCATTCCTATACAGGCATGGGATAAAGAAAATTGCTTTGTCACTGAGAAAGCTTTTAAAAAAAACACCTTCTTAAACCGTCCAAATCACTTTACTCTAAGGTGCAGTCAGAAATGGATTAAAACTGTTAGTAGTTACTTCCCTAGCTATTCTTATTGCTAAACTGCAAGAATTGCATTACAAATTAGAAAGAAAGAAGCATGTCATTGTTCAGGACCCCCCATACCCCAGGCATAACATTGGTTACTCCTCCGCTACTCTTATTGCTAAACTACATTTATTGGGTTTCAAACTGTTGCACATGCTTTGGTCATCTCATCCAGTTTCACGCCATTGGCAATTCCATTGGCCTTCAAGAATTGGGTTGAAAACTAGAAGGAAAGAGGTATGTCATTGGCCAGGATTCTCGCAAAGCCCAGGAACATTATTGGTTAACTCCCTGCTAAGCTTATTGGTAGGCTAGAGTTATTGAGCTGAAAATGTTTACATATCTCAGTTAATCTAAACCAGATTCATTTCATTGGCAATTACATTGGCTTTCAAGTATTGAGTTGAAAACTAGGAAGAAAGATGCATGCCTTTGGTCAAAATTCCCCTCAAAGTCCCAAGCACATTATTGGTTACTTTCCCCCGCTACTCTTATTGTTAAGCTACAATTTTTGGTTGCAAACTGTTGCACGTGCTCAGTTAATATAAACCTGTGTAGCGCTACACCTGCAGGAGCCATTGGAAAGGTTAGGTTCTCTGTTCTTTGCCTCAACCTCCTAAATGACTTCAGCCAATCTGACACACTAGCCTAACAAACAGTATATATGTATGTATATATGTGGGCTCTGGGCATGTGGACCTTAACACTGAGTGGCAGCATATATGTGACCCTGTGTAAACTACTTACCGTGCTAAGACAGCGCTCCCTGCAGGCTCCCAGAATAATAGCTGGCAATGATCGGTAAGCTCCTGATGCATACTTGCGATCGGGAGCTATACGTCCATGTGACTGCTGTGACAGCCAAATTACATTGCCCGAATGACCACCTCTGCCTCCCAGTTTTTAGAACTCTTCAAGAACTGGTGGTCAGCACCAGCGGGCTAAGTGAATATAGCTTGCAATACCACAGAAGTCACTGAGAGCAATATCCGCTACACAATAATGATGATCTTTTTAGAAACAGACACCCAACAACTTATTAAACTTAAGTCTCAATATATTATAACACAAGAGGATTGGTAAGAATAAAGGATTAGCAATAGTAGTAGTGTAACTCAACATACATTATGATCAATAGTCAGCAGTAGGAATAACGGAACACTGTGCACCAGGATCAGCATAAAATATTCACAAAAATAATTGAATAATTGAACTGAATAATGTGGATAATATATTTAGCTTTATTGGACCACTACTTGTATATGTAGGATTCAGTGGCAATTATATTTAATTGTACAGAGAAATATCTCTTATTAACACTGTCTCATGATCTATAGAAATGTGTTATTATTATATGGGTTTATCCTTTGTGTAACCAAGTTCTATTTTTCTAATTTTTGTTTGCATTCCTGTGGCACCATTACAATCCCCTCCTTCCATGTATATTTTGTCTATAACATTTATGGGATGAAGGTGCCTTTGGCCCATTAAAACAGTGCACCACTGACATATGGTTCATGCAATGCTGCCTCTGTGTTACTGCTTATGTGCTCTGATCCCTGCCAGTCTGGTCTCCAGGATAGATGTGCGCACACAGACTGCTGTGCTTAAGGGTGTAACTACAGGGTTGCAGGAGTTGCAATTGCAACCGGGCCCCATGCTGCAGGGGGCCCGTGTACCTCCCTTGTACACCTGGATAGGAGGGATGGCAGGGGTGGCATTTAGAGGAACCAATCTCCTCAATTTTCCTCCTAATGGAGGAGATTGGTTCCTCTATATGCTGCCCCCGCCGCCCCTCCTATCCAGTTTACTTGTCTTCTGCTGTTCCCAGCTGCTGTCTCCCCCCCTCCTCTCTCCTGCCAGCTGCTGTAGAAGATGTGTCATGATGGAGAGATGGGAATTTACCGAATCCTTCCTTTTCTGAATGGGCAGAGCCAGTGATTGGTACCAATTGGTTCATCCATAACTGGAGCATAGTAAACTGTTCTTACTATACTTCTGTTTCTGAATGAATGGGAGGCTCGGTACACAACTATTCCTTTATTCGGTGGGACCGTAATAAAGGGAACCGCAATGGGAGTAAAGGGCCCCAGGATCAGTGGGAAAAGGGAGGGGCCCTGGCCAGGGAGCCCTTCATAATTTCTTGCACCGGGGCCCTGAAGGTTCTAGTTATGCCTCTGGCTGTGCTCATATGGATGCGTGCTGCCAAAGGGAAGAGTCTCAGAAAATCAGCTACCCTGCTCCTCCTTGTCCCAGTGTCTCTTGGGAATTGAAGTGCAAAGGGTCCATAAGTTCCACAATATGGCTTACTTCCTGGATTTCAAGTCCCATGTTCAGCATAAAATTCTATAGGTTTTCCTGGATATAGCTCTCCCCCTGCTGACTGGAGGAAACAGTGCAACAAAACCCAGCATAACTGTCAAAGTGAAAATGAAAGCAGCTGCAGCTGATGTCCGTGTTCTTGTAGCGAAGCACCTGTCTACACCAGTTTCATGGTGTAGCACCCTTGTCCTAAACAGGGCTGCTAGTAAATTTAATTGTGCTAGGTGGCAACTAGCCTGTCTAATTTGTAGTCTTTTGGTCAAATGGGTTTCTGCTAAGCTTGGGTTTAACTGTGATTCTCACTTTTGTCAATAGATGGCCCTGTTACCTTTTGCATTAAAATGATAGATTATGGGGGCGTGGCTAGGATATGGAAGAGTGAGGACGTAAGCCACGGAGCTCTGCATGGCCTGAGGCTGGAACCTGTCAGACAAACCGAGCAGAAGAGCCGTTTTTACACGCCGGGCACTCGCAAACACCCACCGGCAGCTGGGGAGGCAAGGGGACCTGAGATCATTCATTATTTTCTCCAGCAACACACTACTCCCTCACCCGGGGTCGAATCCAAGATAGTGGTCACCCAGTTGGGGGCCGTTGCTTCTACCAGCAAATGGGCCACACATAGGGAGTCTGTAGTGGGGGGGGACATGTCAGACTTGGACAGATCACCACCCCCTATAGTGTCTCCTGTTGTTCCATGAGAGGACTCTCAGTTGGACTATGGCTTGTCAGGAGGGGTGAAAGGACCAGCGGAAGGAGGCCTCCGTGAGATAGTTGCATCACTACCCACCAAACAAGACCTGCAGGAAATGGCAGCCTCCATTGTGTCTGCGCTTTCCACGGGAGCTCCATGATCTCAGGCAACAAGTGGACATGGTGGAGGAGCAGGTGGTAGACTTAGAAGCCTCTGCCACTACCACTGAGGCCCGCGTCACTACCCTGGAGAGGGAGCACCAGGCCATCCGCCACCCCCCCATTGAGATTCAATTGCGGCTGGATGATGGCGAAAACAGGAGCAGGAGGAACAACTTGCGCCTCCGAGGCATTCCTGAGGCTACTGCGGGCTCAGACCTCTGGGCAACGGTGGTGGCCATCCTGAGCAGAATGCTCGACAAGCCCCCTACTGCTGAGATAGAGCTAGACAGGGTGCACAGGCTGCCTGGTTCTAGGGGGCCCCCGTATCCAATGCAGGCTGCTGATACCCGTGCTCTGCCCCATGATGTGCTGTGCAGGGTCCACTTCTTCACGGTGAAAGAAGAGATACTCTGCCAGGCCTGGTCTAAAGGTCCTGTGGACTTTGACGGCGCATCCATGCAGATTTACCCAGATGTCTACAGACAAACACTAGCTATGCAGGGGCTGCTGCGCCCCCTCCTAGACTTAATAAGAGAAGCTGACGCTACCTACCAGTGGGGACATCCCTTTCATCTCATTGTGCGGAGGCAGGGATCTGATTTCTACCTAAGAACACCGGAACAGCTCCCGGACTTGTCCGGCTTTATATGCAGGCCTGCCATCAGCATACCTGACTGGCATGAATATCTGCTGTCTCAGGAGGCTGCCGGCCCACCTGTGCCGAAGCCGCAGCGGCCCAGACGCCCACGCTCCAGAGCTTCAAGCAGGGAAACTCGGAGACCGCATCCAACTGCTGCTGAATTGTGATCGTCTCATGGCTATCGGGACATGGTAAGACTAGGGAACTCGGTTACGGGTTTTATCTATTGAGTCATTGGGTAACTCCTTCACATTAAGCAATCCCAGAGGCCCTGGCCCTGATCCTGTTGAGCCTCGGGTGGGGGGGGGGGCGCTTTGCACCTGAATGTTGCTCCTGCCGATGTTGGATCGCTGCTCACGCGGTCAGTAGACTGTCTCTTCTCCAAAACGATGGAACAGTACTGACGTTGACCACGCTGATTTGCTATCCCAGCGACACGCGGTATTCTCTCTGCAACATTCCTGGGCAACGCCAGCGGAGTGAGCTATCATAACCAGTGCCTACAGAACTCACCCGTTGAAATGCAAGGAGGACTCTTCGCCCATCTCTTGCTTCGATGACCACCTTTCTACATCTTGGACTTATCAAGTTCCCGGCCTGAGAGCACAGTTTAAAGGACCTGCCGGCTGCATCTGCTTTGGGGGGCAGGGGGTCCCAGGCTTTGACGTTTTTTATGCTGTTCTTTAATACCGGTTTAATACCCCTGATTAAGATGATCTGGGGTGGTGATCTCTGCCGCGGTTTGCTCTTGTCCGCTGCCAGGTTAGGCGGTGGGGGAGCCGACCCTGGGCGAGATGATGGGGCGTGATTGCGGGCAACATGCCCTGAGACACCTGTTGCCCTACTAAGAGAATATTGGCACGAGCCGGGGTCTCGCCCTGGATCGCCACTATAAGACCTGTCAATCCCACTTTCCAATCACACCAAGCCTGTCAGAGGCAGTCTGCGACTGGTGGCGGGGTGATGGGGCCCGCATGGTGCGTCCTTACTTGGGTAAGAAGACCTGTCTGCATAACTGGTGTTTAAGTTTAATGTTTTCAGGTAGCCTGGTGCCTGGCCTCCCCCTGGCTATTGGTACTCTCCCATTCACATGTCTGTTTACTTGTCTATGTTCTTGACAGCTGAAGGTTCGGAATATAATGTTTGGGGCGGGGTCTCTCCGCTGGGGGGGCAGACATTGAGCGGGCATTTACGCCTGCTGGGGGCTTTTTTCCCCCCCGGTTGGGCACTGGTACCAGCTGAGTGATTATTTACCTACTTGTGGTAGCCTGCCGCTGGTGAGTCCGGTGTCATGACCCTTAAGGATTGCTCCTGGACTCCTGCCTCCATCGGCTGTTACCTGCCTTGCCTGAATGGTTCTGTGTGTTCAAAAATGTTTTATGTTTTACATGGCTGAATGTTGGTACTGCTAATTGGTCCTTTTGGGCTCAATGTTGCGACCCGATAATGGTTCCATGAGCCTTAGCGCTGTGTATTTACACTATCCCCTGGTCAGTTTACCCCAATCTTCTGTCCGGTTCGGGTGACTGCCCATTTCCTAGCCATCCCCAAATAGGGCGGACCCCTGACCCGGCACTTGTTGTGCTAGACAGGAGTCTATTTTGCATCTCATATTAGAGATCATTTCCTTCCCCCCTCCCTCCCACTTTTCCTCTATTCTCAGCCCCCCCCCCCTGCACTTCACTTTTGTATCTCTTTACTTTTCACACTCGCTCTTTCTTCCCTCCCCCCTCTTTTTCTTTCCTTTTTTCTCTTTTTATCTCCGTCTCCTTTTCTGTTTCTCGCCTGGGTGTGACTTGTGGGTAGTGGCCACGCTCCTTTGTTCCTGTGGACCTGGTCTCGGGGCCTGTGTCAATCATGGTCCTCCTGAAGGTCTCCTCCCATAACAAGCGAGGATTGAACACACCGGAGAAGCGTTCCCAGCTACTGGCTGACCTGCGGAGGGGCAAAACCCAAGTTGCGTTTCTACAGCAAACGCATTTCCGGGGAGACCACGTTCCTAGACTGACTAATAGGGCCTACCCAATGGCCTATCATAGTGTTTCTCCTATCTCCAAATCCAAGGGGGCTAGTATTTTAGTGGGCAGATCGGTTCCGTGAGCATTTGGGGCACTAAGGACGGACACCCAGGGTTGTTTCCTCTTCGTTAAGGGGAGGGTGGTGTACATACAGGTCACGTTAGTAAGCGTATACTTCCCGAACGCTGATCATCCCCAGTTTCTGCGGAAGCTACTCCCAGAGCTTCTGGAATTCAAGGAGGGTATTCTGGTCTTCGGAGGTGACCTTAACTTTGTCCTTGACCCACTATTGGAAGCTTCCAGGGGCGCATCTCACCTCTCGTACTCTCGCTTAAAACGGTTGAAGACAAACCTACAAGCCTTGCATCTGGTCGACCCTTGGCGTCTGCTACATCCGCAGGACAGGGACTACTCTTACTTCTCTCCAGTCCACCAATCATATTCACGGCTTGACTACCTCCTTATTTCACATAAAGACCTATCCAGAGTAGTATCGGCATCTATTGATGTGATCTCCCTCTCAGACCACGCCCCGGTCCACTTGACGCTTCAATTGGGCCCAACATCTCTGACCCCTCCCTCTTGGAGGCTGAATGAGTCTCTGCTACAATCTGAGGAGATCCATGCGGAGCTCCTGGCCACCATTCGGGAATATTTTTTCACTAATGAGAGCTCAGTTAGTAACCCGTTGACGGTGTGGGAGGCTCACAAGACAGTTGTTTGGGGAGTACTGATCAAAATAGGGGCCTGACTTAAGAGAGAGAGGACCCAGTGATCGGATGAACTTGTTACCCAGATTCAAAGACTGGAACGTACACACAAGGCCAGTCTGGCACGCGCCATCTATCAGGAACTCCTCAAGGCTTGCGAGGAACTGAGATCTCTCGTGTTTCACAAAACGAAACAAAAGTTGGCGTGGGCACAACGTACGATGTTTGAATTCTCTAATAAGCCTGGTACCCTGTTGGCGCAGGCTTTGCGTGGACCCCAAGCAAAAACACACATTTCACACATTGTAAATGCCAAAGGACAGACGTTATCCACCTCCGCTGATATGGCGATGGAGTTCAAATCTTTCTATGAAGGGCTACAATATTGGCGGGACGTCCCTTACGACTTCCCTCCCCGAAGGGGGACTCTCCCCACAGTCTTACATTGCCGCATCTGGAATGCCGGCGTTACCTACCGTAGTGCAGGAGGAGCTGGAGGAGCCCATTACGGTCGAGGAGCTGGGAACGGGCTTTGCCCACTCAAAACCCAAGAAGGCCTCTGGCCCAGACGGCCTCACCCCGGTGTACTACAAATCTTTCTTTGAAACCTTGTCACGACCCCTAGTTTCTGCCCTGAATTCGATTTCTGAGGGGAACTCTTTCCCGGTCAATACCCTTAGAGCCTACATCTCCCTGATCCCAAAAGAGGGGAAAGACCCCTCATGCTGTGGAAACTATCGGCTGATAGCGTTGTTGAATGCAGAATTGAAACTGTTTGCAAAGGTCTTAGCCAACAGGCTTTTGCCACACATCCCAAGCCTAATCCACAGAGACTAAGCGGGCTTCGTATCGCTATGAGAACCCCGGGACAACACCATCCAAGTGGTGAACCTGATCCACGCCGCCCGAACGACCCACCGACCACTTCTCTCGTTGTCTACGGACGCAGAGAAAGCTTTTGACTGGGTGAATTGGTCTTTTATGTACGCCACTCTCGAACATATAGGACTCAGACCCTCCATGCTTAACTGGATCCGTTCTCTTTATTCTTGCCCCACAGCTGCAGTGAAGGTGAACGAAACCTGGTCCACTTTAATATTCAAAACAGCACGAGGCAAGGCTGCCCCTTGTCCCACCTGATTTTTATTCTCTCACTGGAACCCTTCCTCTGCATAATAAGGGGGAATCCTTCTATAGCGGGATTCCAGAAACCGTCGGGGACCCATAAGGCGGCTGCCTTTGCAGATGACCTGATCTTCTCTCTCACTGACCCCCACATTTCGCTACCGGAACTTCTTCTTTCCTTACAAGAGTACGGCTCACTGTCCTTTTCCAAACCTACCTAGCCAAATCCACGTTTCTTAATATTTCAGTGGACAGAAATGTATTTCAAACATTGACCTCGGTTTCCCGTTTCATTGGGCTACTTCCTCCATTCGCTATCTGGGAGTCAACATTACACCTGACCCCTCCGATCTGTATGCAGCAAATTTTGTTCCGCTACTCGCTCGCCTCAAAATGGATCTACTCTACTGGCACTCACGTACATTAACATGGTTCGGGTGATGTAGCGCCTTGAAGATGACTGTCCTGCCAAGGATTCTTTATTTCATGCAGACTCTCCCGATACGCATTCCTCTGGTCTTCTTTAAACGAGTCGCTACCCTGTTCAGAGAATTTATTTGGTCACACGACAGACCGCGTATCCAACTTAAACTTCTCCATCTACCCAAACGCAGGGGGGGGTGGGTCTCCCAGACGTGAAGGCCTATTACAGGGCGATCCATTTAGCCAGAGTGGTGGACTGCCATTGCCATGCGGAGGCGAAACATTGGGTGGCAATGGAGTTGGAGGACTCAGATGGCACAGCCAGGAGTTGGCCCTGGACCTCCCTGTCACTGCTTAAACACCTTACAGATCACCCAACCCTGGGTAGTACGCTGATCGTGGCCAGAGAGGCATTTCGACATACGTCGGTGTCCCCGGCCCCCTCCCCACTGGTCCCAGTTCTGGGTAACCCAGACTTTGAGCCGGACCTTCGGGGCCTTCCAAAGTCTGACTGACAGTGGTCGGCTATTTCTCTGTGACTACATGGGGTCGGACGGGCAACTTATACCGCAGGCCGGGGTGGCCGCCACAGAGCCCCTGTTAGATTTCTGGAGCGGTTTCAGTTCCGCTTTTTTCTACGCAGACAAACACGGTCACCGAGAATTTGCTGACAGCTGACAGAGCTGGAGCGCATCTGCCATCGAGGTGAGCCGGTCCGACATAGTCTGGCAGTACTATATGCTTTGTTGGTATGTCCGGGTGAAGACTTTACTCCGCCCTATCTTTTGAAATGGTAAACAGATCTGAACATGCACTTCACCGACTCCCAGAGGGAGAAGATTCTGCACTTCGCCCAGAAGTCCTCCATAGCAACTAGGATCCAAGAGATGGGTCACAAAATCCTAACCCGCTAGTACAGAGTCCCCCATCGCTTCTCCCCCCAAGTCTCAAATCTTTGCTGGAGATGTGGCTCTGCGGAGGGCACGATGCTCCACATTTTCTGGGCATGCCCCAAACTCGAACCATTTTGGCGAGACGTAGCTCACATAATTAAGCACCTGACAGGCGTAGACGTGGAGGGGGGACCCTGCCGCCTGTCTGCTCCATCTGTCACCATGGCCGATTAGACCTCTCTTACAATTCAATTGTTGAATGCAGCAAAAGCCTGTATACCCCTTGGTTGGAGACGGGAGACACCTCCCTCTAAAACACTTTGGTTCGCAAAAATCAACGAGCTCAGGAACATGGAGGACCTCACCGCAACCCTATATGGATGTGAGGAGACCTTCCACGAGACCTGGAGACCATGGAACCACTTTGTCTTCACTGAGCCTTATTTACGTGAAATGTCGTAGCGTGACCAGCCTTCTAAGCGCGTCCGGGCGGGAGGCATCAAAAGTCTCTCTGTTCCTTGTCTTCTCCCTCCTTTCTTCACTTTAGTCTATTGGCCTTCGACCTCTCTTTTACCGGAGGGGCTTTACCTCTCTCTCCCCCACCTACCCTCTTATGCCTACATCTTATTTCTCCCCCCCCTCTTCTACCCCTTTGTTCCTGATGGAAGTCCAGGTTACCGGTGGTCGTAGCAGACGGTTGGCACAGCCGTATCTATTCAACCTATCCCAAGAATACCACCATCTATTTGATATACTTTCCCCCCGGGAAGACGATGTCTCCCAAAAACGATTTCTTTTTTTAGCCCACAATACAACTGAGTGTTAAGTGTGCTAACATGTATGGGCCGTGTGCTCTGCTACCTATTCAGTCAGCCAGCGACCCTGAGAGCTGATATTTATGTCTTAGCTAGATGGGTTGCCAGATAAATGGTACTGCACTGTAAATGACCTGCTGACCTTTCATGTGCATTTACTGTGTGCTCACATGTACTTTGTCGTTCAAGTTGGCTGTTAACTATACACTCTTTAAGTAAAAGAATGACAAAAAATGATAGATTACTGTGAATTCAGGTTATGAGTGAATATGCTTTCTCAGCCAATCAGCAGGGGCTGCTTTGGCCACCGAGGCTGCTGGAATAGGCTATTTATTCAGAGAGAGTCAGGTGATCGGGGTTCTTTCCACTCGGGCTGCGGCCTGGGTGGGTGCATGAGGAGCAGCAGCAGAAGTGTAGGCCTGAAGCCTGGGGCCTAACCACATGTAAAGTGGCTCGGCCTGAGGAGCCTGATTGTTGCCAGGAGGCAAGGAAGAAGAAGTTGCCAGAGGGACAAAACTCTTGTTTTGTCGGAGGCAGGTGTAAAGGGGTGTGAAGTTTTGAAGGAGTACCAGGGGAGACTCTTCATCAGCCGGGGATGGTGAAGTAGCTGGGAAAGCTTCAGGAGAGAACTCATCCAAGAAGTACGGCAGGTAACTGTGAGTAAAACTTGAAGGAGTAGAGCGGGTAGCTGTGAGATAAGCTTGAGGGATCCTGCAGGTAGCTGTAAATCCAAAAACCCAGCGGGTAGCTGTGAGCTGAGCTTGAAGATCTACAGTGGGATACTGTGAGTAAAGTTGTTGCTATAGGAAACACCAGTTGCTACAAGATACAGATTGCTACATTAAGCTTAAAGGCCCCTATTCTGCATTTCTGTCTGCCTAGTTTTATTTTTGTCCAAGGAGTCTGCCAAGTTTGCTATTGCATTTGTCTAAGGGTGTCCTGTGCCCTAACCTTCTCTCCCACATTTCCTGTTAAGAGAAATAAAACTCTTTGTTCATTTTTAAAAGTGACTGGCGCCCATCTTACCACTTTGCACTACACCTACCATGTCTAGTAAACTGCACCCTGAGGAGGAATGTCGGCCCTTCCGGCCTCTGGGGGTCACCACCAGGCCTTTGAAGGTTGGGGAGGGTGCTACAATGGCACTGTCAATTCCATCAGCCTTCATGAATTGGGTTAAAAATCGGGAGGAGGGGGGCGTGGCCTGGCCGTCATGGAGTAGAGACGTGTGTGAGGAGAGCTCCGGCAGCCACGGGCTGAGAATCAGCTAGCAGCGCCTGACCAGCACCATCCTCGGGACCCCCTGATGCCTGTTCGGCGACGCACCGCATCCCAACCTCCTAGTGGCGGCCGGACGGGGACCGGAGGGATACATTCATACTTTCCCCCACAGACGCCGCACACGCGGTCTTGCTCCAAGATGGCGACGGACAAGGCCTCAACCACTCTGCAGGCGCACTCTCCCTGGCCATCGGGTGGAAACTCCCCCGGACCTTCGGCTACTCCGCAGGTGAGAGACTTAAGCCCATCTACATCCATCCGCTCCCTGGGGCAGACATCGCAGATGTCGGAGCTGGAAGTTCAGAGAGTGGACGCCTCATCGGCTTCCAGGCCCCCTCAAAGGTGGGCTACCGGTCCCTCTCACGCGGACGTCTCACCAACTCCGGAACAGGCAGCGGTAGAACCTCGTTCTGGCGCACACGCCGCAGACACCCCCTTTCATACTTACATAGGGAGGCCAGGGGCAGGCCGGCGGTGATCCTCCAACCCTACGCCACGCAGCGGCTTGTCCGTAGTCCCCCAGGGCTCCTACCACGACCAGTCCGCGACGATCGACTAAGAGTCGGGCACCGACGGCCTCGAGAGGAGTGTGTGCAGAGATGAGGTACTGCCGGTCCGGTGCGGG
>BLSH010470955.1:1042482-1052648 GCA_018402905.1 Glandirana rugosa
CACCCCCCCCCCCCCCCCCCCCGTCAGGAGAGCCACTCTCCTCTACTGCTTGTCAGAGAGAACTGGGGAAAGCTGATTACCGGCACTTCCTGGTTACCTCTGTGATCAGCTGTGATTGGTCACAGCTGATCACGTGGTAAAGAACCTACATCATAGGCTCTTTACCGAGATCAGAGATGCTGAGGGACACACCGCACCATGGATTGCCACTCTGCGCGCCCCCGGGGGAATGCACAAGTGGCTTATCCTGCTGGACGTGCTATGACGCCCAGTCAGGATAACGGATTCCCTGCCCGGCCGTCATTCTGCTATAGGCCGGGCAGGATGTGGTTAAAGTGAGGAGTGATGATACCGCACGCCTGCATCCCTGACACCATTATTTCATTTCTGGCTGCAGAGGAAGGAGCAAAGAGGGATCACTGGTAGTATAGGAAGCCAGTAGAGGGCTTTGCAGAGACACTGTCACTTTATCCTACATGGGCAAAACAATAGCGTCTCTTTAATTGCAGCAAAGAAACTGTGAGCCACCTAATTTGCTATGCTGTCTGGCAAGATTTCCCAGATTACAAGATTAGCTGATAAGAATTAATATTTTTGCAAGTAAGATTAAAGATTTCAACTGCAATTTACCACTACCATTTAAATTTATTTTGGCCAGCAATGCAACCAGAATTGGAGGATTCCTATTGTCAAGTCGATTACTTTGGATTTTCACTTTTTTTGCAATATATTTTTTCTATTGATATATATATATAGGCTCCATGGATGCAAACTGGCATTGCATCAAATAGAGGTTTTTAGTCATGTTTGGCTCTAGAGTGTATTTTTCATTTTTTGCACACATGTAACAATCTTTATTTTTGGTAATAAAATTACTTAAAACCCCAAAACAATATATATTTTCTGAAAGCAGTGGTCCTGTAGAATAAAAAAATGATAGTTACCAATTTTTATGTCACATTATATATGCGCAACTGTTTATTAAATGCAAACTTTCAGGAAAAACAAAATAAAATAAATTTTAGCACAAATAAAATATAATACCTATTTTTTTTAATTATATAACTTTTTTTATTTTATTATGCAATTCACATCAACAACATACAATACCTTCATACCCATTCAGCCCCCAACCCCCCTCCCTTCCAAAAAAAAAAAAGATACACCAATCTTCCCTCTCACTCTCTCTCTCCTCTCCTCTCCCCCCTCTGACTGCTACAATTCCTCATTCTTGTAGAAAGAGATATCAGATCCCATTACCCAGAAGGTTGTAGATACTTAGTCTAAGGATTCCGATGTTGCCAGCCATTTTTCCCAGATTTTTTAAAACTTTTTTGGACAATCTCGGTGTAGGTATGCATATCTTTCTCTAGATAGAGTAATGTCCATTTGTTGTCTCCATTCATCCCTTGTGGGTGGACGTGGGGACATCCATTTTTGGGGTATACGTTTCCTGGCCTGGTATAGAATCCTGCAGATTGGGACGTAGTCCTTGGATAACTGCAGTGGGTCATCCGCTATGCCCAAAAGACACATGCCCGGGTTCTCCCTCACCTCTTCGCAAATATCAAGCCAGTAATGATGTAATTTAGGGCATCACCAGAGCATATGGATCAAGTTAGCCTAGCCTTATTGCATCTGGGGCATAGGGGTGACTCCCTGCGATGCAACTTAAATCGTTTTTTGGGGGTGTGATATATTCTATGTAGGATAAACAATTGGGTCAGTCTTTGTTTTGGGGATAAGGAGACCAATGATAAAGCGGCCAATGCCACACTCCACTGGTCATCTGTTATATGACCCAGGTCTCTCTCCCAATGTACCCTTGATGGTATAGTATATGCTTCCTGACGTTTACCCTGCAAGATAGTATAGATTTTGGAGATAAGTCCTTTTTTTTCCTTAACATCAAATAGTCTGGTTATAAATGCCTTGTTATTATATTTTAGTAACTGTGTAAGAGCCTGCGTTTGTATGGTGTGGCGTAGCTGTAGATATTGAAAAAACCTCTGATTAGGGATTCCGAACTCTTGGCTAAGTTGTTCAAATGTTATTAAGGTATCATTTTCAAATAGCTGATGCATATACAGTATTCCTTTAGCTTTCCATAGATCAAAACCCCTAAGTTTTTCCAATTCCCCATATCTGGAGTTGTTCCATATCAGTGTATTTTGGCTAAAACCACTAACTCCCATTATTTTTTTCATCTCCTGACAATTTTTTTCAATCATTTTCCCGGTGGGTATCTTCCAATCCTGGGATAGGTTACTTGTTTTGAGCAGTGATATCAGGGGGTAATCCTCATGTCTAGATAATGTCAAGCCCTGTATTGGGTCTAGCTTATCTCTTTCAGTCCAGCCTGATAAATGTTGCAGTTGAGAGGCTAAAAAATATTTTTTGGGATATGGAATTGCCAAGCCTCCCTCATCTACAGGCAGCATCAAAGAATCTAGTTTAATATGTGGCTGTTTTTTCCTCCAAACAAGCTGGTGGCACTGCCTGTGCCAGCACAGTCCATTCCTCTGGCTCTGCACCCATCCCAGACTGTAATCTCCCAGTCCTCTCAGGCGTGCCTCCCTCCTCTCCTGACCGCGTGTCACTCACCAGCCCTCTTGGCTGCGACCTGTTGTTCCTCCCTGGAGACTTTGCCTGGCAGTGCTCTTCACCTGCTGTCCTCTCTCTATTGCTCCTCCTGTCCAGGACACCTCTGCGTGTTCTCAGAGGACCCGGTCCACACCCAAGCCCAGGCCCAAGGTCACCCTGCCAGACTGTGGAGCTCCCTCAAAACCCACGACAGCCTAGCACACTATCTCCAACTTCCAACCCGAACAACTCTTCCCAAGCTGGGCTGACCCTGGATATTTAAGTAGGCCTGCCCCTGCCAATCCAAGTTGAGGATTGGTTAGGGCTCCTCAGAATACCCAAGACAGCTCCACCTTACCTCTCCTCCTGCCGTTCCAGAAAACACCAGAAAATTCTGGAAAGAAGTGGGAGGTCTTGGTGATGAAAGCCATGGCCCAACAGTTAGATCACCTGTTGAAAATGGCTGATCTAATTGTTGGAACACGGTGTAAAAATGGTGTATTGAAAAGAAATTAAAAACTGGGAGTGAAGCCATCTTAACCTTCCAGGTTAAGAAAAGCTAATTACAAGTGTGACCAAGTTAACCTTTGTGGTTAAGTGTATGTAGCCGGTAAAAGGTGTAAAGAAGCAGTAGCAGCCATCTAGCAGTGTATGATGATGATGTTGGTGGGAGACAGGAGTGCTGGTGGTGAGGGAACAGTTGTATTTCATGTTCCCCACCTAGTGGCTTGGTCTCCGTCTTAGAGCTTGCTGCAGTAGAGAGCTCACCTAGGGACCAAGCCTGGACTGCAAGGCCTTGCAAATCAGGCTTTCCTATGTCCTCTAGAGGGGGAATCAACTAAGGCACAGAGCTGAGAGTGTGAACCTAAGATGACCTTGTCAAGGAAGACGGAGTGGGCTGGTGGAGTTTAGGACATGCTTAGCATTATTTGCTCAAAATGCTATGGAGTCCATGTGTCGGGGCAGGTAGTAACAGACCTGGTCGCTGGCTATAGAAGAGATAGGTCATTCTGTAAGTGAGTAAGCGGGATAAAGATATAAAGTGGGTCTCTGGCCAGAAGTGTGCTTATGTCCTCACAAAGTAGTGTCAAGATGCAACTTTGAGGGATTGTGGTGGCAACATCAGCCCCTGGGGAGGCAACCTCCCCTTACATGTGTATGGCCAACATTGTAGAAATTAATTGCAGCCTTAGAAATGGATGTCTTAGTAAAGCATCCATATATGACAAATCAAAGAACAGTTTTCCAGAAAACATGAAGAATGTACAGGTATACATCAGCCATGATAATGATGGCATTAGTTCCTGAGATGCAACTCAATCATCTAATAAATAAATAAAGGAAATTTTTTTCTCCATGTTCATAAAAAAAAAAACAGCAAAAAAAAACTGCAAACTGATATTATGTGAGTTTATTGGCAAGATTTATTCTTACTGGAATTCTGTAAATTAGATTCAGCAAACCCAAGAAAATGAACTATAAAGCTGTAGAATCAGCACAGTGGACTATAGCTGACTCTGCTGGTAGGAATTGCCTTGTAGCACAATAAATAGATTACCAAGATCCGCAGTCACTATTTTACATGGAGTCCAACAGTGTTAGCCCTACATTTTCATCACTCAGATAAGGGCTGACCTGGAAAAGAGAGGGGTAGTGCAAAATGCAAAATTATGTGCAAAATATAGTAATGTATAGAAACCAGTCAGATTGTCCTAAAAATAATATCACTAAGGGGTGAAACACAGCTTTTCAATAGCGTGCATTACTGCAGTGCACATTTTGTGTGTTATTGCATTTGAATGGCACGCACCCCAATGCACTTATGCAGCTGCAACACACATGCGTTACAGCACACCACAAAGCATGGTAATACACTACCATGTTTTATGGTGTGCCGTGTCCAAAAAATGCTTCATGTCCCATTTGCTAACCACCTGCAGCTAGCATCATTCACCATGAGGAGAGAGATGGCAGATGGTGGGAGACTTGTACCAACGCTGACCTGGTTTCCAGAAATGTCGGAGCGGACCCTGATCAACACGGGGGTCCGGTTGGAGCCAAGCGGAGGAATCGTCTTGGGAATTATCAAGGGGATGGAGTGGCTGTGTCTCATATGCCCGGACAGCCGGATACTTACCGCGGATGTCACTGCCTGGGCCCGGTGCGGCCATTGTGACGTTCTGCTCACCCGGCGAGTATCTACCGGGCAGGAGCCACAATACTACTTCGTGAACCTGCACACAGGGCTATGTCGTCTGCAGCCGCGGAAATCCCGTAAAACCGGATCGGGCCTGATGACGTCGCTTGAAAGCAGGGTAGAGTCTCCTGTGAAGATCCAGGACAAAGGGGAAGGAGAGACTTCGTGGCCTGCAGCCTGGTCAGGGACTCGGGAACCGTGAGTACTGTTAAGAGGGAGACCAGGGTCCCTGAAATGCTGGCTGTGTCCCTATCTGCAAGCATCCCAATTAGGCTGGAGTCAGCGTCTGAGGGGGAAGCGCCCTCTGGTGAGCCAGAGGAGGATGCAGAGCAGAGGGCCATGGACTGGGGGTCACCCAGACTGTTAGCTGAATTTGGGTCATTGGAGCACCTGGTGGAGTGGTTGTCTCCAAGTGAGGGATCAGGTGAAGAGGAGGAGGCGGGGAGTTTGAAGACCCTCTATTTCTCCAAAGGGGATGAGACGGAGCCTCCTCAGGACACCAGATCAGCAACAGGAACCCCCAGCCTCAGCTACCAGACTTTCCAAAACAGGCCTTACACTACCCAGACCAGAGCACCCACGTACCAGCAGATGGTGGTGAAGTCCCCAGATACACAATTCAAGCCTGGGAAGGGGAGCCTCGCCAGCCTACCCAGATTCTCTCCGTATCAAAGGGAGGTACAGCGCCGCGTTGCTTTGGAGTGGGGCTTGGACTGTCCCTACGTCCCATGTCATGGAGATTGTTGAGAGCTCAAGGGAGGAGTGGGAGGATGATATGACATGGGACTGCATGTTCCTAAGCCCTTGCGGGGTCCTGAGAGCAATTGTTGGAAAAGGTTCAAGGAGTTGAAACAGGAATGGAGTCTTGGACTGTCCATAAGGAGAGATTGTATGATGGTCGTCAAGCCCATTCAGCCCACAAGGAGCTACTCAATATCCATCCGGGAGGAAGGGGGAGGCCGGAAGAGGTTGCCCAACCCCATTACTACATCTAATCAGACTGTTGGAGTTACAGCAGAGTGTTAAATTCCTCCTGATGACATGACAAAATAGCCTGCCACCCTGTGCCCAGTGAAGGAGACTACCCATTGAAGGACAATTGGGTGAAGTTTGCCCTGTTCAATCCCCTTTTTGAAGTCTGTTGCCCGGGGAGGTGCCCCTCCCATCAGCAACTTTAAAAAAGGGGGACTCTACCTTAAACACTTTTCCCATCTTCTGCTCCTGCAGTGGGATCATAACCCCTTACTGACAGGGCAGGCAGGTAAAGAGAAGACGAAGAAGGTTCTGTGTGAAGTGTTTTTTTTCTATTAGGAGGCTAGTAACCTCCTCCTGATAGATTATTGTTTTGTAAGCTAGTTTAGGTAGTTGTGTTTCTCTTCTCTTAGGATTCCTGGGATGTTCATCCCCATCCGTCGAGAGTCAAGTCAAATGTCAACTTCCACTAACTAGGTGAGTAGAGGTCTTCCCTTTAGGGGAGGTGCTCTGACTCAGGAAATGTATAATAGTCTGCAAGTGGATAGCTGCAGGGATTGTATATAAGAACTGTGATAAACTGTATATTGTAAATATTACAAAAACGGAGATGATATATTTTTGATACTTATTTATTCATGTACAGTTTTGTATTACCCCTTCCAAGTTTGTTCCCTTATCCCCTCCCTCTTTTGATTTTGGGATGCCTGCTTCTGGTAACAGAAGGTGTTTTTCTATTTCAGCTGGGGACCAGCTGATGTTTAGGGGGGTGAGTGTAGTGCCCCCATAGTGTAGGTGCGTTTTTGTAGCAGCGTTTTGCTAGGAGAGGCAAAATTTAGTCAGGCCTGACTGTATGTGCAGGCCTGAATGTTTTGATCTGGGCTTTTGGAGTAGCTCTTTTCATTCTGGAATTTTCCAGAATGAGGGTGGGACAAGAGGTGTCATCATTTGGAGTGTCATGGGAAGCCCTGACCAATCACAAATCTGGATTGGCAGGGGGCAGGCCTACTTATATAAACTGGGCTGGGTCAGTCTGGGACGAGAGTGTTGGGTGGAAGTCTGAGATGTAGCAGGAGGTGTTGTGGAGGCCTCTACCCGGGAGGTCGCCCCCATTTGGGGAATTATTTCCCCTAAATTAAAAAACAAAAACAAGTGCCAGCCTGGTCAGTGTCTATGGATGTGTGAGATATGGTGGGAGGGCAGCTATAAGGTGAACCACTACTAACAGCTACTCCCAAGGGAGCACATGGCTACACTAATTTGGAATGAAGGAAAAAAATATTTACTGGACATAAGGCTCAGTTAAAGTGTTACTAAACCCAGGGACCTGCATTCACTATATCTGGTCTCCCACAGTATACAGAACATGGAAAATGCTATTATTTTAGTAAATATAAACTGCTAAATACCTTTTCTCATCAGCAGTATATAGAAGTCTTGTGACTTTTATCAGTGTCTGGTTAAAACTTGTAAGAGGAGTTTTCACTCTCCTCTGACTGTCCTATGAGTCTGCGGGACCCCTGACCCTCTTACTGTACAGTTCTGTTTGGCCCTGTGCTGATCATGTGCACCCTCCCAAGAAAAAAAAAACCTCTCTAGCAATAAACACCAAACTGAGTATGTGCGGAGTGCCCCCAAGGCTCTGTTTTATCAGGAGATAGATTGGGGACTGTGGAAGAAGTGTAGAATCCAAGAAGACAGGATCAAACAGCCCTACATAATGCAGAAGAATAACCCCTTAGGTTCCACAGTGAGTATAACAAGCATGCTTTACTACATATGCAGACTATTGTGGGTTTAGTAATACTTTAACAAAAGGTAACACCTGGATAAGTATTGTTATTTTCAAACAAGGGATTTTTTTTTCAGTTTAGACCAATTAATTTTTTTTTTTAAACTTTCAAAGGTTTTTATTCGATTTTCAGACAAGTTAACAATATATTCAATTAGAGCTTTGTAACAACATAAAACATTGTAATTGAAATGGATGTATTGAGAATTTAAGCAAGGTGTACAGAGATGATAACTTAACAGGAGGAAGCCTGCTTTAACAATAATGCCAATGGTTCAGGCTATGAACATAACTGCAGGCAAACCTATTCACCCCAATGGGATCTAACTGTGAACAGGGTTACTCAAAAAGGATGAGATTAAATGAACATGGGAGGAGCATTAAAAGGGGGAAATCACTTAAAATAATTAGTATTCATTTCTAAAAGAGTTAATTAATATCGAAGCATATACTACTAGTAATTAATTAAGTGCGTGAGTACGGTTCTTTTAAACCTTGTGGTGCTTTTGGGTGGGTGATCCATATATGCCAGTGTTTCTTAAAGAGTCTCGTATTATAATTGTTTAACAAGCATTAGTTTGTGTGCTTGGGAGTTGAGTCTTAAGATGACATCTGTAAGGTTAGGAGTGTCCGTCAATTTCCACATTTTGGTAATAGTGAGTCTTGCGGCTATATGTATGTTAGCCACTATGGTTTTGTATTGAGTAGGAAAGATGTCTAGGTTGATGTTTAATAGGGCCATAGCTGGTGAGAGTTTTAATAAGTTTCCTGTTAGGGAGGAAATGAATGATGATACTGCATTCCAGAAGCTAGTTAGATTTTTACAACTCCATAATGTGTGATACAAAGAACCAATTTGATCATTACACCGCTAGCATAATGGGGATGTTGAAGGAAATATTTTAGATAGTTTATAGGGAGTTAAAGTGGAACTTCGGTCATTTTTTCATCTTTCCATCTATTAAATCCTCTGCCCTTGTTGTTTTAAAAGTAAAACATTTTTTTTCTGCCAGTAAATACCTTATATAGCCCACTTCCTGTTTCTCTAGGCGTTTGACATCATGCACAGCTCTCTCCCTCACTCTCGTGAGAGTTTGCCAGGAAGGGAGGGGGGATGATTCAAAAGAGGGCCAATGAGAGCTGCAGAGCTGTAGGTGTGCCTCTGTGTGTCTGTGTAAATCCAGGAAGTAAACAGACAGCAGCTTTAGCTGCCCATAGTTAAAATGTTTGCAGCCAGACTCAGTAGAGAGAGATTTCTGCAGCATATTTGGCAAGTACAGAATCACAGTATATATTAAATAATATGCAAAGTGCTTGAGGGAAGCTTCAGAATGGCAAAGATGTTGTATTACAAACAATGTGAGCTGACTGCAGTTCCTCTTTAAGTACCATCTATTCAGGACCTTTTGGGAGTTATCCCGATGTTTTATGCATGCTGTGGCTGTATAATTGATTCTCATAGTGTTGTAACAGCATTGTTCTGAAAATGCTTGAGCCAGATTATTTTCCCATTTAAGCATATTGTGATTTTTTTTCAAATTTAGGGTGTTGGTAAAATAGCCTATAGAAGAAGGTTATACCTTTAGGTTTATCTCCTTTATTGTTTTTGAAGTGTTTCCATATAGGGGATGGAGTTTGAAAGTCCTATTTTGGATTAAATTGCTTCAAATGCTCGTGTTTATGTAGTTTGTTGGTTAATAATTCTTTGATGGCTAAGGGGAGGTATTTATAAAAGTTATAACCCTGATTAACCCAGAGCTTTGTCGAAATGCGGGCTCTACAGTATTCCAGGGCTCTTGAAGGGATAGGTATACTCTGTAAATCGCCTAGAGGTGTGAATTTTGTTGCAATATTTTTCCATGCTAACAGAGAAGCTTTAATCGAAAGTAGTCTAGGTATAATTACTTTAGGAAATAGTGGATAGGCTATTGATAGGGCATGTAAGTCGTTTTCGTTGGCATATTCTGTTTCAATACATAACCATAGTTTATTGTCAGTAGGGGAGAACCAGTGTTTCATTTGGTCTAAAAGTGTGGCATAATAGTAATTTTGTAGATTAGGTAGATCCATACCTCCTTTGTTTTTGGGTGAGATTAGGATGGAGAATGCTACTCTCGGTTTTTTGCTGTTCCAAATTAGGTTCTTTAGTTTGGTGTTAAGTTGTTTGAAAAAATGTGAAGGTATTGGAATAGGTAGTGATTAGAGTTGAGCGAACTTCTAGAAGTCCGGGTTCTGCTGGTTCGGCCGAACTTCGGGACAAAGTCCGGGTTCGGGTCCGGACAGAACCCGAACTTTGTCCCGGAAGATCTTCAAGCGAGTTGAGATTAGTGATGGATAAGGTTATGGAAGTGTAAAAAAGTTTGTTGAATTGTGGTTTGATTTCTTGGATTAAACCTTGTCGTTTTTTGGCTCTCATCGTAAGAGGTAGGATTAGAGTGGGTTTTTGTTTCCTCCATACCTAGATGGATTAGATGTTTTAATGATAATACGGTGTGAAAATCTGGTTTACTTTGTGACCAAGAGGGGATGACTGTTATTTGATACCAATACATAACTTTGTCTTATACGGTTGCTTTTGCTGAATGTACGGGATAGTTATCGGATAGGTGATAAAGGATTTCA
>BLSH010470955.1:1121894-1132531 GCA_018402905.1 Glandirana rugosa
GACGACGTTCTACTCTTTCTTACTGCCCCTCTAACCTCCCTTCCCAACCTCCTGCAGGTCTTTGAACATTTTAAGTTGATATCGAACCTAAAACTTAATTATTCCAAATCATACGCGCTAAATGTCTCCCTCCCTTTAACACTGTCGGAACAATGTCAGAGTAACTTCCCATTCCGTTGGAAAAGCGACGCAATTCAATATTTAGGTATCCAAATACCAGCCCGCCTGTCCGAACTATATCAAAGGAACTTCTTAGCGGAACTGCAGTCCATCAAACAGGACATACACAGGTGGGGGAATTCCCAAATTTCCTGGTTCGGGAGAGCGGCCGTACTCAAAATGACGGTGCTACCCCGCCTCCTATATAAACTTCAAACCATCCCAATTCGCCTCCCACCCGCTTTCTTTAACACATACAAATCTATTTGTAGGAATTTTATTTGGCATAATAAACCCGCAAGAATTGACTGGGAAAGGCTGATACTACCCAAACTCAAGGGGGGGATTGGTCTTCCCGATATCCAGCGGTATTACTGGGCTACACATCTGGCTCGCATCATTGACTGGAGTGTACATGCCAGAAGCAAAAGCTGGGTACTGTTGGAAGAGCTGATAGCAGACGCCAACCTGTGTACGACCCCCTGGATGCAAACGAGATCCTTCTTACAAAAAATCCCGGTTAATCCAACAATCGAGCCCACTCTTCATATATTTGATAAAGCTTGTTCCGCATTCTCAATCTCGACGCCTATTGGTCCCCTCACCCCCATTAGGAGTAACCCGGACTTTGCTCCAGGTCTTCACTCGAGTTTCCTATGGGTGGAATGGCCACAACGAGATTTTCTTGCCAAGCACATCCATAAAAACGGACGATTCCTGAAACAGTCGGAACTTGCAGATTGCTCAAGCACAGGCCAAATCCCGTTCTGGTCATATCTACAAATTAGGCATTTCATCATGGGCCTTGCCCAAAAGAGTGATCTTGCGCGTGATTTGACAACATTTGAGTCACTTTGTGTAAGCGGTTCTCCCCAAAGCCACATGATCTTCCTTCTGTATGCTGAGATGTTCTGTGATCCCTTGGTAGCTACCAAGACAGAACGAGCCTTCTGGGTTAAGACACTGAGCTTAGAAATTAAAGAAGAAACTTGGGACAAAATTAATTTTCTCATTCACAAGGGATCCCAGAATGTCTCGGTACAGGAGAATGGCTACAAGCTAAAATCTCGCTGGTATAGGACCCCCGATGTAGTACATAAATTCTCCCCGACAGTCCCTGAACAATGCTGGAGGTGCAAACAGGGAAAAGGCACCTTCCTCCATGTGTGGTGGGATTGCCCAGCTATCCAGCCATACTGGAGGAGGACCCACGAAATAATAACACGTTTGTCATCCCTCCCAATAGAATTCACACCAGGACAATACCTGCTTCACCTGACTAAAGTGCCAACCAAACGCTATCATAGATCACTGGCCATGCACCTTATCAATGCAGCGCGGATGTGCATTGGAGGTCCACTGATGTCCCTGAAACAGCGGAATGGCTCCGCAGAATTAACAAAGTGTCAGAAATGGAGGAACTGATATACATTTCCCATGACAAACTGTCACACTACATCGCAACATGGGAACCCTGGATGTCCTTTAGGGACTCCCAGGAATACCGGGACCTTCTCATGCCGACAACTTAGCTGTCTGAAGACATGCCCTTTGCATGCCTTATCTGCCCAATTAGGGGGGTCCCCAAACCGGGGGAGGGTTGTTGGTGAGCTGATCGCCCCCTCCCTCTAATACTCTCCAGACCTGACCAGATATGTACCCCCCCTCCCTCCCTCCTCCCTCTCTTACCCCAAGAGCTAGAAGCACTGTTGCCCTTCGCGCTCTCCCTTCCTTCCACTTCTAGGAGATGGCAACCGGGAATGCCCTATCTAGAACATAACCCGAATGGTATATTTACGTCTGTTATCATGCATGTGACAACGCTGGGTTGCCCAATTTTCATGGTCACGGGCCTAGTACCGGTACCACCGGAAGCTTCCAACGAAGATCACGCACTCAGGGCACCGACCCGTCGTCAGGCTATAACCAGCTTTTGTTACCTGAAAATATGAGTCCCCCTTTATATTTGAACTGGACTGATTACCTTTCTTGATTTTGATATGCACTTATTCATGTACTTCTGTTCTGCATCTTTTTTTTTCTTTTTCTTTGAAAACTCCAGAGCCTGTTACTGGAAAATGTGACTGTACTTTGTAAAAACTTTATATGCTTGTATTGTGCTTCTCCTTTTTCAATAAATTATTTATGTAAAAAAAAAAAAAAAAAATATTATGTTACGCCTAGTAAATAGATGCCAAACATGTCACGCTTTAAAATTGCACGCGCCCATGTAACCATAACACATTTTACTATCCATAGGCAACGCTTTAAAAACATTTACAGGTTACTACTTTGGATTTACAGAGGAGGCCTGTTGTTGGAATTACTGCCAATTATCTGACGTGTGCAGTGATACCTCACATGTGTGGGACAATCGCTGTTTGTGAGGGACAGAGACGCGTTGGCCTTTGTGTGCGAGCACTGGAGGACGAGGGCAGTTCATTTTTTTTTAAATTATTAATTTATTATTATCCTTATTAAAGGTATTTATATAGCACCATCAATTTATAAATATATACAGCATTGTACATTCGCATCATTCCTTGCCCTCAAGGAGCTTACGATATAAGGACCTTAACTCACATTCATACACATACTAGGGCCAATTTAAACAGGAGCCAATTAATCTACCAGCATGTCTTTGGAGTGTGGGAGGGAACCAGTGCAGGCACAGGGAGAACATGCAAACTCGAGGCAGGTAGGGTCATGGTTGGGTTTCGAACCAACAACCCCAGTGCTGCTAGGCGAAAGTGCTAACCACTTAGCCACTGTGCTGCCCTATTTGTTTTCATTTTATTTTTTTATTTTTACACTGCCGCTTTACATTTTTTTTAATCACTTTTATTGCTGTCACACGGAATTTAACCACTTCAGCCCCGGAAGGATTTCACACTTTAGGACCAGAGCACTTTTTGCGATTCGGCACTGTGTCGCTTTAACTGAGAATTGTGCGGTCGTGCGACGTTGTACCCAAACAAAATATGTCCTTTTTTCCCACAAATAGAGCTTTCTTTTGGTGGTATTTGATCACCTCTGCGTCATTTCTGATCACCGCTATAAACAAAAGAAGAGCGACAATTTTACAAAAAGACCCAAATGTATTACTTTTTGATAAAAATACAAATCCAAAAAAAATATATAAAAAAACATTTTTTTTTCATCGGTTTTGGCCGATTTATATTCATCCTCATATTTTTGGTAAAAAAAAATCGCAATCGACGTTTATTGATTGGTTTGCGCAAAAGTTGCCGCGTTTACGGACGATGAGAATTCATTTCTGGGGTTTTTATTTTTTTTTTATTTTTTACTAGTAATGGCGGCGATCTGCAATTTTTAGCGATACTGTGATATTGCAGTGGACATGTCAGACCATTTTGACACTTTTTTGGGACCATTGGCATTTGTACTATAAAAATGCACTGATTACTGTGTAAATGCCATTGGCAGTGAAGGGGTTAACCTGCAGGGGGCGCTCTAAGGGTTAACTATGTTCCCTGGGCGTGTTCTAACTGTATGGGGGCTGGGCTGGCTGGGGAAAGGGGATGATCACGGCTTCCATATAGAGGAAGCCTGTGATCACCGCCCTTCCCCCTCTATGAGAACGGAGATCCGTGTTTACTTACACGGACCTCCGTTCTCTCACTGCGGGGGGCCATCGCGGGTAGCCGGCGGTGATCGAGTCCACCCTACCCACTCCCTGCCCCCCCCGGACACAGCACTAGTTATCGCAGCCACCATCATATGAGTTTAATTAAATTTGAATGCATTATTTAACCACTTGCCGACCACCGACTGACAGAGTGGCCGTCAGACGGCAGTTTGCGATAATGAGCCACTCTGTCGCCGTCAGATTACGGTCGGTGGTCGGCAAGTGGTTAAATAATGCATTCAAATTTAATTAAACCCATTCGATTTTAGTCGACTAAAATACAATTAAAACAATTCAGATGACTAAGAGACGATTAAAACTAAAATGGCATTTTAGTTAAAGACTATAACTAAAACGAAATCGAAATTTGATGTCAAAATTAACACTGCTGCTCACAATTTTTAATTTGTTGACTTTATTTCCACTTTAAAGCTTTGTGAATTGAGTGTAATAAAGAAGACAAACTTTTTTTTCTTTCATTATGGACTGTGCTGCTTTTTATGTAAAGAAGATTTATTGTAGTATTTGGAAGTCAGTGTGTGTCCTTGCAGGGAATGACATCAGGATTGCCATGACCCATTTAGGTATCAGATGGAACTAATAGATTTCATTTTGATGGCTCTGACCATCTGAGTCATGATTCAATGTCAGCGCTGTCACATATCAGACACATCCGTTCGATACATGGGAAAAGTTACTGCCCACAGCTGACTGATGGAACCAATTCTGTGCCCCCGGGATGGGGCTGTGATTCCATTTTTAGCCTTTTGGATTCCAATAGATCAGTGAAGAGATTTTATGAGCTGTACTGATATCTGCCTTTGATACATGATAACAATTTATACCAAGAAGAGAAGCCGCACATAAAATCAAAGACACTGTCAGAGGGATGTTATAGCGATGTGTCTGCAGTGCCAGAATTTCTTGTTACAAATGTTTCTTGTTACTATATCTGCTATACTATACCTGTGCTGACAGATATTTTCCTGTAGTACTGCCCACTAGGAGCCGCTGATTAGGATGGGTACTCTGTCCTTTGCTTCAACCTTCCCAAGAACTTCAGCCCCTCTGACACGCCAGGCTGAGTGTACAAAACAATATCACAGGAAGTCACTGACATTAATACATAGTACCCAATAGTAGTGCTATACCAAACCAAACCAGGTAGTAAGGGCAACTTAAAGGGTAGCTCCACTTTCGTGGAAAAAGAAAAAACAAGTAATAAAAAAAATAATATAGCATATACTATATAATTGCGTCACAAGTCATATCGTAAACTGAATGTGTTTGAAAACTACCTTTCAATCTGTAGCTCTGTAATTTTCTGTAAAATACAATGCCTTATGGCTACCCAGAGGTGTTCTGTACACAGAATGCGTACTGACCGCCACCCCCAGAACCATCATTTCCTGCTTGTGTGATTGGCTCACTGATTTTCCCAGAAGTCGGAACTAAGAGACAAGTCAGATATCAGGCATCCCCTGCAACAAAAATGTTATTTTTGGTGAGATACTCCCAATGGGAAATCACATCTAAAGGGGTGCAGACCCAACACTTTTCCCCATTAGAGCTTTGCAGGTGCAGCAGCTGGTTGTTAATTATGAAACCACACCCATTAGGCTCACTTACCACATGGGCACAGACAAACACACAGGGATTTCTTCAGACTAACAAAAGGTAGGAATTTGCAACAAAGTTTGGCAAAATCCATGTAATGTACATAGAACACCCAGAGGGGAATGTTTTTCTCAACAAGGGGAGTTACTGTTTAATATATTGTCACCAGTATGGTTGGTAACTAGGCAAGCATAACATGAATTAACAATGGTACCCAATTTAGCATATAAAGGGATTAACAGTGTGCGAGTGCTGGAACTATACTGGCAGAGTGCATTTATGATGGTGATGCTAGTCCTAGATCGACTGGGTATGCACTGTCCAAAAGAAAGGGAGGTTGGAAGCAGGGGAACAAGGGGGGCTAGCAGAATAACTTTTATGGGAGGGGCAGTCCTTTGAGATGTTCTTCTGCCGGCTATCGATGGAGCCAGTTGACAGCTATTGACTTATCCATTCTTAAGGATGCAGCGGCCTGCTTCCTGGTCCACTCCTTACAACCAGATATTCGCTGTGCCCTGATTGGGCAAAGCTTTGTCCAGTTAGGGCTTAGAATGCACTGTGCAACGCGCAAATTCGGGTGTTGCCCGAACGGGCAAACAGGCAATGTTCGGGCTGAACTTTTGCTCAGCTTGAACTGTCCGCCCAACTCTACTGTCACGTACCTGGTGGTGGAGTCTGACTTGTGCAGGGGTAACCTCTCTTGCGACCCTGATTCAAGAACCCCTGGTAGAGCAGACACGTTTTTCAGGAGTGAGGATGGCACGAGGGTTGAGCTGGTCACTGGTGACAACTGAAGTGGTATCTCCGGTCTCATGCTGGTTAGTAGAGTGGTGGTACAGGCTGGGTCAGCAACAGGTGGGCATGCAGTACAGGAGGAGCAGGCAGAAGAATAGCCAGGTACAAGCAGTGTTTATCAAAGGGCTGGCAGCAGAGGTACAAAGGAGCAGGCAGAAGGGTGGTCGTGGAAGCTGGGGTCGGTGCAGGCGGAGATCAAACAGGGTCAAGGCAAGCCGGGTCACCAGAACAGATACAGGTACAAGTAAACAGGTAGCTGAGGAACACCAAACGCTGTCCGCTTAAATGGGCTGTTTGGGTGCCAATGCCGGCGAACACGCATACGCACGCACAGGCTCGCGCACATGCTTCCCGACCCGATTTCCCGGGGCAAAGGTTGTTTCCTGACATCTACTCTCAGTCATCCACCTGGCACAGTCAGGTTCCCAGGTCTATTTAAGAATTACTGTTTACGGCCATCTTGTTGGTTGGAAACTTACACGGAATGTTAAAGACATGCTCAAATTGTTCATATATTTTGTGATTATTCTGGAATCTTTTCATAAACTTTTAAGTGCTTTGATATAATACACTGTGAGGCGGACATCCCACTGAGCGCCCCGCAAACTTGGGTGTTCACCAAACGGGCAAACAGGCGATGTGCGGGCTGAACTTTTGCTCGGCTCGAACTGTTTGCCCAACTCTACTCTCAATCAATTAAAATACCATGTAAGTTTCCAACCAAGAAGATGGCCGTAAACAGTAATTCATAAATTGACTTCTTACAACAGAAAAGGTCTATTAGCGCATCTGTACTCAAGGAAGGAAAAATGGGGTTCCACCACTCCACCTCATTAACTGCAACATTCAATCTTATTGTTCATATATTTTATTAGAAGAAAAGGACAAGATACAGTGAAACATGTCACTATAAGACAACATATCATAATGAGATAGATACAGTTAGTAATTTAGGGATAAGAATGGGTATAACCATAACATCAGTACATCATAGTGAAGTGAGCATGACAAAAGCAATATTTTATCAGAGAGCGTTAGACACCTGGTGCCCATATTACAAAATTGCAACATTCAATTTAAAAAAATCTTTATTTCCCAAAATGAGCTCAATGAGAATAATAAATCATAGTCCTTACTATTGTCATACAGAAATATTTCTAAATAAAAGTATTCCACTCACAAAAACTCTGTGCTTCACGCAACAAACAAGTGTAATAACCAAAAGTGTTTGTTAAAGTGCTCTACTCACCATGCAATAATCCAGTGTGTTCTCCACACTCAAGTGCATCAAATCTGCTACTCACCTTTGAGAAAGGTGAGCAGAAGAAAAAGGTTAATGCAAATGTTTTGACTCTTTGGTGATGTCCACAAATAAATTGCTTCATGCCGCTAAATGTCCTCCATCCTCTGGGTTGAATTATATCATTCAACTTGGAAGACTGAGGACTTACTGTTAATGTGGCAGTGGCGGCTGGTGCTAAATTTTTTTTGGGGGGTGGCAAATAAACCCCCCCATGGTCCCCCCCCGCACTTGCTCGGCTTCTCCTCCCAGCCAACCCGATCCGCCTCCTGTCCTGATTGGCTGGGAGGAGAAGCCAGAAGACAATAGCGAATATTGATTTGCTAGTGTTACAAGTGCACTGCGCCCGAGCCCAACCTTTTTCAAGCCAATTAGAGCCCCATGCTCTAATCATGTGGCTGGAAAAAAGAAACCTCATAAAAACCTAAGCGTCCGTGCCCTGCATGCAAACTAGGGGGGTGGCACCCCTGCGCCCTTATGGGCCGGCCGCTCCAGCTCACAGGGTAATGATGCAGAGAGCTGTACTGCTGTCATCATTGAGGATGCATTGAGCTGTCAGGACACATTGGAATCTGGTTGCCGAGGGGGAGTAGTAAGAACATTCATAGTAAGAACAGGATACATGAGTTTGGTTGTGCTTTAATCCAACATTTGCCATCAAATGTGCATTGTGTTATTCTGAAACTGCAATTCTAACATTTAAGTAAAAAAAAATCTGAGCATGTAGATAATTGGAGTTTACAGCCAGCCCAAGCAGATGTTTCAGGTAACGTTTTCAAGATTGGAGAATAAGGAAATTAATTTGACATCCAGTTTTCCTGCTCCATTAAACATTACAGACAGTATTTCATGGATTCAGCTAATTGTGCTTGAATTGAGTTAATTTTGGAAGCTATTGAACTATACATCAAGGTGTGTATTTACTAAAGGCAAATAGACTGTTGCAAGGGAATTTCTACCTTGCAAGGATATTTTTCCTTAGCTTAGTGATTTAACTGGAAATACACTTTGCAAAGTATACCCAATCACGAGTAAGCAAAACAGTATTTTTGCATATGCATGACTGGATGATAGAAGTCACCAGAGCTTCCCCTCATTCACTAAGCTAATGAAAAATTCCCTTGCAAGGATAACAACCCATTTACTAAATCAACCCCTTAAGTGTCTGAAAAAAATAGAAATCCTGCAGCAGAAGTGACTCAGCCAATGGGAGGAAAGTGACATACCCAGATATACAGTATCTCACAAAAGTGAGTACACCTCTCACATTTTTGTAAATATTTTACTATATCTTTTCATGTGACCGGATGGGTCTGGAGGATGGGCTGGGAGTAGTAGTTCATCCAAAGGCCTGGCTAGCACCAACGTACTTTGCTACACAAGAGAGTCTGTCCGGTTTCAGTGAGAGAAACCTACAGCTCTCACCCACAAAGGGTAGTTCTGAGGCCTTGCCAGTGGCTGCAGCGGGCCTCACCATGTGCTAGCTGTGGTGAAGAAGTATTGCAGAGGACTGATAAATTTCCCTTCGGACCAGGAGTACAGGTGTAACGGTCAGCAAGTAGTGTGCTACTAGGGTGTCCTACGTTCAATTACTGGGCATCCCACGGTCATCCCTAATCCCTATCAAAGTTCAAACCCCTAAATAAAACAGCAAAAACAAAGTGACTTTGGATGTGTGGAATACATGTGATTGAGGGCAGCAGACGGGTGGACCACAACTTTCAGCCATGCTTAAGGGAGCACATGGCTACATATTTTATTCTATCTTTTCATGTGACAACACTGAAGAAATTACATTTTGCTACAATGTAAAGTAGTGAGTGTACAGCTTGTATAGCAGTGTAAGTTTGCTGTCCCCTCAAAATAACTCAACACACAGCCAGGGGCGGACTGACAACTCATGGAGCCCCCAGGCAATAGGAGATTATGGGGCCCCCATGCTTACAGATGACTGCCATGCGGCAGACATATTTTTGATGCAACATTAATGTGGGCATACCCATGCGGTGGGGCACCAAGCTTGGCGACATGCAGAGTGACAGGGGACTTAAAGCTGGCAACCCAGTAAAGGCACCAGGAGCCTCTCATGGGCAGTACCACCTTAACAGCATCATGGGCCCCTGGGCCCCCTACCAGGGAGATGCTGACCTGTGGCACGCAGAGCGCACCATGGCGAACAATGGGCAAGGACAGAGTCTGAAAGGAGGATTGAACAGAATTTGCATCTGCTGTTTACAATGCAAACATACCACAGTCCTTTTGCCCATAAAATTAGAATTATTGTGTCGCAACTGATAATCTCACAGACACAAATAAATCTCAGCAAAAGGATCATTTGTTTTTAAAATAAATGTTTCCATTACATATGTTTTTATGCACAAAAAAAAGGATATTTTTGTCTTAGGACTGGTTCAGATGACAAAAACGCACTCCAGATCCGTTCCGGATGAGTTTATGCATGCGTGTTTTTAACGTGGTTTTGATGCATTTCCAGATGCATTCCAGATGGTGTTGTTTCACTGTACTGGGGTCCAGTGTGTTTTTGATGTGTTCCAGTGCAGTCCAGTGCAGGTAAAATACAGCGTGTTTTTTCTGGAACTGGAAAGCCCTGGAACTGACTGCACTGGAGTGAACTATGCCAATGGAAACCATATAACCTACTATCATGCATTTTTGATTCAGAAAAAAAAATGCACTGGACTGCATGTGGTGTGAACTGGCCCTTACTGAAGCTACCTTACAGAAGAACTTAATTAAAACCAGCAACTTTTGAGACAGTTGGCCGAGTCTATGTACAGTATAATGTACAGAGTATGTGGGTCAGGAGTAAGTAACATACAAAACAACATATAGAGTACAGCAGTCAGGATGAGCGCCATGCTCACATCAGAGTCCTCCCTTACATCAAAGTCCCAACACTCTCCCCAAACATCACAGATCTGAGCCGGTTGACAGAGTTTTCAACGACCAAAATTAATTCAAGAAGACATTCCATCGAAGTCATTCCCGGTCAAGTGTGGTGTACGTCAGGTCACGTAAAAAAAAAGACTTAGTTTTTACGTACTATCATCCAATATACCAAAGGTAACCGTATCAAGTGAGGTCACGTCAGTCAAG
>BLSH010470955.1:1201708-1212284 GCA_018402905.1 Glandirana rugosa
AAGTTAGAAACACCTCCCTAGGGAACACTTAACCCCTTGATCTCCCCCCGTGTTAACCCCTTCCCTGCCAGTGACATTTATACAGTAATCAGTGGCTATTTTTAGCTCTGATCGCTGTATAATTGTCATTGGTCCCAAAATAGTGCCAAAAGTGTCCGATCTGTCCACCACAATGTCGCAGTCCCGATAAAAAACGCAGATCACCTTCATTACTAGTAAAAACAAAAATAATAATAAAAATGCCGTAAATCTATTCCCATAGTTTGTAGACTTTTGCACAACCTAATCAATATTTGGTATATGTCTATTGTGATTTTCTTATCAAAAATATGTAGAAGAATACATATCGGCCTAAATTGAGGAAGAAATTTGTTAAATTCGTTTTTTTATATTTTTTTTGGATATTATAGCAAAAAAAAAATGTATTTTCAAAAAAAAAATTTTGTTTGGTTAAAGCGTTGCACGACCGCGCAATTGTCAGTTAAAGCGACACAGTGCCGTATCACAAAAAAATGCTCTGGTCAGGAAGGGGGTAAATCCTTCCACGTCTGAAGTGGTTAATGTGTGTTGGCGTCGAAGCAAGTGTGAATGAGCCCTTAATAAAACCTGGCAGATGCCCTGTGTGTGTGTGCTGATATCTCATACCTGCAATACCTCCAAAACAAAGGCAAGCTAAAGCTGAAATAAGGCCTCTCAAAAGCTGTAGGTGCTTCAGGCGAGCTTTGTTATAGACTTGTATGGAGGCTTTGAAGCACCACTAAAGCGATATCGGGTAGAATTTTTGAAGCAATGCCGAAGAAAAACAAAAGCAATGTGTAAAGCTAACCATTTTATATATTGACAAGGGCTTTGACTGGCGTTCAGAGAGCTTTAAAAAGGCGTGTCTGGAGCCATGTTTTGAAGCAAGTGTAAATTAGCCCTTAAAGTGTTACTAAACTCACCACAGTAAAATCAGACTCTATATGCAGTAAAGCATGCTTGTTATACTCACTGTGGAACCTAAGGGGTTAATCCTCTGCATTGTGTAAAAAGGCTGTTTGATCCTGTCTTCTCTGATCCTCTCCTTCTTCCACAGTCCTCAAACCATGCTGATAGAACAGAGGCTAGGGGACAAACTGCACATGCTCAGTTTGGTGTGGGAGGGTGCATGTGATCAGCACAGGGCCAATCAGCACTGTCCAGACAGAGGGTCAGGGGTCCTGCAGCCTGATAAGACAGTCGGAGCAGAATGAAAACTCCATCTACAAGCTTTAACCAGACACTGATGAAAAAAAGGAATTTAGCAGTTTATATTTTTTAAAACTATTGCATTTCCGTGTACTGTGTACCGTGTACTGTGGAAGACCAGATATAGTGAATGCAGGCTTCTTGGTTTAGTAACACGTTAAACGTGCATAGGTATGGAAATGTGCAGACTTTTAAGGTAAAGATTTACAGCTATATTTATAAAAATATCATGCTATTTAATCCAATTGTTTAAAAAGGACATAAATAAGGCAAATAAAATATTCAATTATCCATCTTCAAAGACTGTTTTATAATTGTCACTTTTCAACACAAACATCAATCTTATTGTACATGACAACTTAACCACTTCAGCCCCTGAAGGATTTGCCCCCTTAATGACCAGGCCATTTTTTGCGATTCGGCACTGCGTCACTTTAACTGACAATTGCGCAGTCGTGTGACGTTGTACCCAAATAAAATTGACGTCCTTTTTTTCCCCCACAAATAGAGCTTTCTTTTGGTGGTATTTGATCACCTTTGCGGTTTCTATTTTTTGCGCTATAAACAAACAAAGAGCGTCAATTAAAAAAAAAAAAACATTTTTTTACTTTTTGATATAATACATATTCAAAAAAAATAAAAAAAACTAAATTATTCATCAGTTTAGGCCGATATATATTCTTCCACATATTTTTGGTAAATAAAATCGCAATAGGCGTACATTGATTGGGTTGTGCAAAAGGTATCGCGTCTACAAAATAAGGGATATATTTATGCGTTTTTATTATTTATTTTTTTACTAGTAATGATGGCGATCTGCGATTTTTATCAGGACTGCGACATAGTGGCAGACAGATCGGACACTTTTTTGGGACCAATGACATTATTACATGGAGCAGTGCTATTAAAATGCAGTGATCAATGTACACTTGCAGGGAAGGGGTTAAACTCTAGGGGGGATCAAGAGGTTAACTGTGTTCCCTCAGCGTGTTCTAACTGTAGGGGGGATAGGCTGGCAGGGACATGACAGATCTCACTGTTCCCCATGACTGGGAACGGTAGATCACTGTCGTGTCCCCTGTCAGAACAAGGATCTGCATTGTTTACATTGGCAGATCCCCGTTCTGCCCCTATAGAAGGCTATCACAGATTGCCGGAGGACATCGGGGTAGCCGACGGACATCGAGTCTGTCCGACCTGCGGGGATGCTCATGCAATGTGCAACGGGTGCGAGCACCCTAGAGGATAAAATGGCGGTCATTGCAAAACGTTATACTTCATACCGTATTTGCGCAGCAGTCTTCCAAGCGTGCTTTTTTAAAAATAAATTCATTTTTTTTAGTTAAAAAATAAGAAAACAGTAAAGTTAGGCCAATTTTTTTCCATATTGTGAAAGATAATGTTACTCCGAGTAAAATGATACCCAACATGTCATACTTCAAATTTGCGTCCGCTCGCGGAATGGCGACAAACTTTGGAACTTAAAAATCTCCATTGGCGACGTTTAAAAAATTCTACAGGTTAGCAGTTTTGAGTTACAGAGGAGGTCTAGTGCTAGAATTATTGCTCTCGCTCTACTGATCGCGGCGATACCTCGCATGGGGGATTTGAACACCGTTTTCATATGTGGGCAGGACTTACATATGTGCTCGCTTCTGCATGCGAGCTCGGCGGGACGGAGCGCTTTAAATTTTTTTTTTAATTATTTATTTTGCTGTTTACTTTTTATTTTTACACTGTTCTTTTTTTTTTTTTCCCTGTAACAGAAAAAAGCATGACAGGACTCCTTAAATATGAGATCTGGTGTCAAAAAGACCGCAGATCTCATATTTACAGTAAAATGCAAAAAAAATATGATTTGAAAAAAATGACAGCCCAAAAAAAAAATTGGGACCGTTGGGCGGAACTGACTTCTGACGTCATTTCCGCCCTGCCATACTATGGACATGGACACTGGACACTGGGGGGGACGGATCCGATTATCTCCATCCGGTAAGCGGCGGAGATGATGGGAAAGCGGCGGGAGGGGGGCACCTCTCCCGCCGCTGATAAAAGTGATCTTGCGGCGAATCAGCCGCTAAGACCACTTTTATCTTGTTCTGAATCACCGGCAGAAAAAAACGGAATGTGAACGGTGCCTGCAGCTGGCACCATTCAGATATCACCACTCAAACCCAAGGACGTCAAATGACGTCCGGCGGTACGGAACTGGTTAAATACTCTGAGTCAGCCCAATCTGGGAGGTAAAGTGTCAGGTGGAAGTCTGGAGATGTAGCAGAGGTGCTGTAAAGGCCCCTACCTGGGAGGTCGCCCCAGTCTGGGAAGGGTGACCTTGGGGCCTGGAGGTCCGGGTGCAGCCAGGAGTGGTGGTGATTCCCGGAGTCACACAGTGGAACAGGAGAACAGCAGGGGTGCTACAAAATGAGAGACTTTAAAGTGAACCACCGGTGAGTGACAGTCCCTGGGAGCTGGAAGAGAAAGTGCTGGAGTAGGCTGGGAGAGGAATAGTGGACAGTCTGTGGAAGCCTTGGGAGCCAGTCAGGGAAAGGAGAGTCACTGAGGAAAAGCAGGTCAGTGGGACCTGGAAGAGGGATGGGCTGGGAGTTGTAGTCCATCAAAGGCCTGGCTAGCACTCAAGAATTTTGCTATACATTCAGGTCCTGCTAATACAGAGTAGGCCTCACCATGTGCTAGCCGTGTTGAAGAGGAAGGAGTAGAGAAGCTTGATAAATTTCCTTTCAGGCTGGAAACTAAGTGATGTGCTGGAGAGTAGTAAGAGTGAAAATCTGCAAGTTCTGTGTTAGAGAGAGAACTGTAGAAGAAACGGTCAGCAAGTTGAGTGCTGGAGAGTTGTGAGGAGTAACAGTCTGCGGAAGGATAGTCTGCAGTGAAAGTGCGCATATACAGGACTGTATATGGAAACCTTGTACTATAATTCTTTGGGCATCCCACAGTCATCCCTTGCCCCCATCCAAGGTATTTCCCCTAAATAAAAAAGCAAGAACAAGAGCCGGTCTGGTCTCTGGATGTGTGATGTATGGTGTGATTGAGGGCAGCTATAAGGTGAACCACTACTACCAGCTCAAGTTGCATGAAAGAAAATCACTCTGTTCCCCTGTCAACACAGTTGGTGTTGTTGGGAAATCCCTCCTATGGAACCATTTGTGTTCTCCCGGCGGAGGGGGCGGGGGAAACCATCCCCGCTGGGAGCATACAGTGATTACTACTAGCAGCTATAATACATTCAGCCCATACATTGTTCAAATTTGGCTGGCTTAAACTATGGCCGGCTTAAGCTGCATCCTACTAAATTGCACACTGATGAGAAAGTTGGAGACATCATTGGTGTTAGTGGGTGCAATGATAACTCCCAGGATTTGTGCAATGGCAGTACTATTAAACTTCCTCAACACTGGTGGTCAGTGATAGTGCTGATAATCCCCCTCCTGCCCTGGTGCTCAGCAGTAGTGCTATTCAGTAGTGCCCCCATTGGTAGTCAGTGGTAGTGTTTTTGAACACACATGCTGGATTGGTGGTTAGTATCTAGTTTTTTAACACTTCCCCCCCCTGCACTGGTGATCAGTGGCTGTGTTTTTAACCCCCTCAACCTTCTCCGGCCCCCCCCCCCTCCCATTTTGAAACAGTTTTTTAAACACCTGCCTTGGTGATCAGTGGCTCTGCAAAATCAGCAGGTGCCTAACAGGTGATAAACCCAGCCCAGGACAAGGCAGGCCAAATGTTGAGCACCAGGGTTCTAAAATATATACTAAAGATAAGAGCTAAGGATGGATAGTAACATCAGCACAACCAATGCATCATGTCCTATTGCTGTGGGCCAGGGAGATCCAGAGGAAGGTGGGATAAAGGACTGTCTGCAAACATCACGGCCATTGAAAAAAAAAGGAGTGAACTAAGAGGGATGGTATGACAGCCAGGCCGCTACCATTTTAAAATAAAGGAATTCCCTTAAACAGCATTTTATCACATTGGTTCATGTCTTTTTTTCTGTTGCAAACCAGCAAAATGTCCAATGTAAGTGCAAATAAGATCCAAAGACCCCTTCTTTGGATTTATGAATTGCCAGACTGAGAGCTTTAGAATGCTGGGGTGATGTCACCAGTCTATCCAACAACATCAAGATCCCACAATATCTGTCAATGGCAGAATCTCAGAGGAAACCTGAACAGAACATGCATGCTGCAATGCATTTAACTGGGAAGAAGTTAAAATACACTTGCAGAGAGGTTGTCATGGCAGCTAGCTGAGATTTGCATTCTGGATACCCCTGCACTCTAGCATCAGCATTACCATGTGATGGTACCTACTGGAATGACAGTTCTACTGTAGAAGGCAAGAGCCCCTGGGGCGCGCACACGGGAACATCCATGACCGTCGGGTCCTGGGGACCCGATCGATCACGGATCGCGGTGAATGGCCGCTGTGAGCGGACTTTTAACACGTGATCGCGCCACATGTAAACAAGCCGGCGCTTCCATTGAGAGAGGGGGGAGGAAAGATGTGCTGCAGTGCTGTGGGCTATGTGTAATGCCCACAGCACTGCTAAGTGACATTCTGCACCCCCACCATCCATCAATCACCCACCCATCCACCACCCACCCATCCATCCACCCCCACCCATCCTCACCCATCCATCCACCCCCCACCCATCCTCACCCAATCCATACTCACCCACCCATACTCACCCATCCATCCATCCATGCTCACCCATCCACCCATCCTCACCCATCCATCCATGTTCACCCATCCAGCCATGCATGCTCATCCATGCTCACCCAGCCATCCATCCATGCTCACCCACCCAGCCGTGCTCACCCATCCATCCATGCTCACCCACCCAGCTGTGCTTACCCATACATCCATGCTCACCCATCCATCCATGCTCACCCATCCATCCATCCATGCTCACCCAGCCATCCATCCATGCTCACCCACCCATCCGTGCTCACCCACCCATCCGTGGCTCATCCATCCCCATCCATGGCTCATCTGTGCCTCATTCATGCTCATCCATACCACATGAGTTCTCATCCATGACACATCCATGCCACTACAGTGCCCATTCGTGCCACTACAGTGCCCATCCATGCCACTACAGTGCCCATCCATGCCACTACACTGCCCATCCGTGCCACTACACTGCCCATCCGTGCCACTACAGTGCCCATCCATGCCACTACAGTGCCCACCCGTGCCACTACAGTGCCACTCTACTGCTCATCCGTGCCACTACCCTGCCCATCTGTGCCACTACAGTGCCTATCCATGCCACCACAGTGCCTCACAATAGTGTAAAAGATGGTCAAATTAGATTCTAAATGTATGCCCCTAGAACACCTGATGGTGCTCCCTGCATGTTGGGCCTCTGTATGTGGTCAGGCTGTGTAAAAGTGTCACGCATGTGGTATCGCCATACTCGGGAGGAGTATCAGAATATATTTTGGGGTGTCATTTTTGCTATGTACATGCTGTGTGTTAGAAATATTGTATGAATGGACAACTTTGTGTAAAAAAAAAAAATGCGTTTTCATTTTCTTTCCATATTTTCCAAAAACTTGTGGAAAAAATGACATGTTCAAAAGACTCATAATGCCTCCTAGAATATACATTGGGGTGTTTGCTTTCCAAAATGGAGTCATGTTTTGGGCGTTTCCATTGTCCTGGTGCTCCAGGACCTTCAAAAGTGCAAGAGGTAGTCAAGAAATTATGTGTGTAATTTATGCTCCTAGAATGCCTGATGGCGCTCCCTACAAGTTGGGCCTCTGTATGTGGCCAGGCTGTGTAAAAGACTCACACATGTGGTATTGCCATACTCAGGAAGAGTAGTAGAATGTGTTTTGGGGTGTAATTTGTGGTATGCATATGCTGGGTGTGACAAATAACCCGTTAACATATGACAATTTTGGGGGGAAAAAAATTTCATTTTGCAAAGAATTATGGGAAAAAAATACAACTTTAAAAAATTCACCATAACCCTTACTAAATGCCTTGGAATGTCTACTTTCCAAGAAGGGGTAATTTGTACTTTCCTGGCTTGTTAGGGTCTCAGGAAATGAGATAGGCCGTCAGTACATCAGGCGTGATCAATATTCAGTGATTGGCACCATAGCTTGTAGATTCTATAACTTTCACAAAGACCAAATAATATACACTAATTTGTTTTTTTTTTTTACCAAAGATAGGTAGCAGTATAAATTGTGGCCAAAATTTATGAAGAAAAATTACTAATTTGCTAAATTTTAATACAGAAACAAAGTTCGTCTTTTTTTAATTATAGCGAAAAAAATAAAAAACCCAGCGATGATTAGATACCACCAAAAGAAAGCTCTATTTGTGTGAAAAAAAGGACGCAAATTTCATATGGGTACAGTGTTGCATGACTGAGTAATTGTCATTCAAAATGTGAGAGCGCTGAAAGCTGAAAATTGGTCTGGTTGTTAAGGGGGTTTAAGTGCCCAGTGGTCAAATGGTTAATTGTGGTCCTTCTGCAAGAGTAGGGAGAATGATGTGCAAAGATGTGCCAAATTGAATAGCAATAAAAGACCTTCAACTGACAGGAGGTATCCAGGTCCATTCTTGAGCTATCCCTCCTCCTCAGGAACCTGTCCCTAAGACCCCATACACACTATTAGATTTTCTGCAGATTTTTGTCTTTAGATTTACCAAAACCATGTAGTGCAAGGGCCTGCCTGATTGCATACAAACTGAAACCCTTAAGGTTTGACCTCATAATATATGGTTTTGGTAAATCTGAAGACAAAAATCTGCCGAAAATCTAATAGTGTGTATGGGGTCTTAGATCCCATACACTATACAACTTTTGTTGTCTGATTTCCTTTAGATTTACCAAAGCCATGTAGTGCAAGGGCCTGCCTGATTGCATACAAATTGAAACTCTTAAGGTTTGACCTCATATTATATTGGTTTGGTAAATCTGAAGGAAATCTGACAACAAAAGTTGGATAGTGTATATGGGGTCTCGAAGACTATAGCTGCTCATACATGGATCAGTTTTTTTTTATTCAGACATTTGTTGTGGCTGCAGGAATCTTCCCTGCTGTGCCTTTCTGACAGCGGGGAGAATCCTCCGCCACCCTGCTGTCAACATATACTGATCACATTGATTGAGCTGAAATTTTCCAGCAGTCCCATTTATCCATGAGAAGTTGGTTGATAGATCAACTTCTCATGAATGAGAATGGCCATACATGGATCAAAATTCAACTGGTTCCTACTGAACTGGGCACATTTGGATCCATGTATGGCCAACTTTTGCCTATTCTTTCCCTAGCCAGTGGATGTCTTTTCCCACCTCAGAACTCCCCACATTTTGGGCTCCTCAAAATTACCCAGCAGGGGCTTTATATAGCTTCTATGGGTCCAAGGTGGCTTCCCAAATCTAGGTAGAGCTTTGTGTCCAGTTAGACACATGCTCCCCCAAGATGGCCATTGGGAGCCTAGGGCAGAAGACAAGTCAGTCCACTGGCACTGGTGGGCACTGGTGGGAGGCATTGACTGGCATCACTTACGGGCACTGATTGGTGGCACTTATGGGCACTGATTGGTGGCACTTATGGGCACTGATGAGACGACATTTATGGGCACTGATTAGGGGACACTGATGAGGAGGCACTGGTGAGCACTGATGGGAGGCATTGACTGGCATCACTTATGGGCACTGATTGGTGGCACTTATGGGCACTGATTGGTGGCTCTTATGGGCACTGATGAGGCAGCATTTATGGGCACTGATTGGGGGACACTGGTGAGGAGGCACTGGTGGGCACTGATTGGTGGCACTTATGGGCACTGATTGGTGGCACTTATGGGCACTGATTGTGGCACTGATATGCACTGGTTGGTGGCACTGCTAGGGCTTTTCTGTAATCAGGGCACTGATGATCAGTGCCCTGATTACATGCCCAGGTTTTCTATGGGGGGAGATGCCGCTGATCGGCACTCCTTGCCACACACTTTTTCAGTGTGAGGCGAGGAGAGCCGAATACCGGCACTTCCTTGTCTACATGTGACCGTGGCTCTTTACACAGATCGGGGTCATGCCATGTCCTAGCAACATGGCGCGGCCACGATCACCACGCTGCGCGCTCCCATGGGCCCACGACAGCGTGTGTGATGCCTTCCCAGAACACGAGCTGCAGCACCCAGCCGTCATTTGATGGTGGGCGGGTGGCAAGTGGTTAGGTTCATGTCACTTTATGCTTGAACTACAGTGGGGATCGAAAGTTTGGGCACCCCAGGTAAAAATTTGTATTAATGTGCATAAAGAAGCCAAGATAAGCTGTAAAAATCTCCAAAAGGCATCAAATTACAGATTAGACATTCTTATAATATGTCAACAAAAGTTAGATTTTATTTCCATCATTGACACTTTCAAAATTACAGAAAACAAAAAAAATGGTGTCTTCAAAAGTTTGGGCACACTGTAGAATTTATAGCATGCACTGCCCCCTTTGCAAGGCTGAGACCTGCCAGTGACATGGATTGTTCTCAATCATCGCCTGGGAAGACCAGGTGATGTCAATCTCAAAGGTTATAAATGCCCAGACTCATCTGATCTTGCCCCAACAATCAGCACCATGGGATCTTCTAAGCAGTTGTCTAGAAACCTGAAACTGAAAATAGTTGACGCTCACAAAGCTGGAGAAGGCTATAAGAAGATAGCAAAGCGTTTTCAGATGTCAATATCCTCTGTTCGGAATGAAATTAAGAAATGGCAGTCATCAGGAACAGTGGAAGTTAAAGCAAGATCTGGAAGAGCAAGAAAAATATCAGACAGAACAGCTTGCAGGATTGTGAGAAAAACAATTCAAAACCCACGTTTGACTGCACGATCCCTCCAGAAAGATCTGTCAGACACTGGAGTTGTGGTACACTATTCCACTATAAAGAGATACTTGTACAAATATGGTCTTCATGGAAGAGTCATCAGAAGAAAACCTCTTCTACGTCTCACCACAAAAATCAGCTTTGAACTTTGCAAATGAACATATAGACAAGCCTGATGCATTTTGGAAACAAGTTCTGTGGACCGATGAGGTTAAAATTGAACTTTTTGGCCGGAATGAGCAAAGGTACGTTTGGAGAAGAAGGGGCACAGAATTTAATGAAAAGAACCTCTGTCCAACTGGTAAGCATGGGGGTGGATCAATCATGCTTTGGGGTTGTATTGCAGCCAGTGGCACAGGGAACATCTAGAAGGAAAATGGATTCAATAAAATTTCAGCAAATTTTGGATGGTAACTTGATGCCATCTGTGAAAAAGCTGAAGTTAAAGAGAGCATGGCTTCTACAAATGGATAATGATCCTAAA
>BLSH010470955.1:1212294-1228256 GCA_018402905.1 Glandirana rugosa
ACTGGAGTTGTGGTACACTATTCCACTATAAAGAGATACTTGTACAAATATGGTCTTCATGGAAGAGTCATCAGAAGAAAACCTCTTCTACGTCTCACCACAAAAATCAGCTTTGAACTTTGCAAATGAACATATAGACAAGCCTGATGCATTTTGGAAACAAGTTCTGTGGACCGATGAGGTTAAAATTGAACTTTTTGGCCGGAATGAGCAAAGGTACGTTTGGAGAAGAAGGGGCACAGAATTTAATGAAAAGAACCTCTGTCCAACTGGTAAGCATGGGGGTGGATCAATCATGCTTTGGGGTTGTATTGCAGCCAGTGGCACAGGGAACATCTAGAAGGAAAATGGATTCAATAAAATTTCAGCAAATTTTGGATGGTAACTTGATGCCATCTGTGAAAAAGCTGAAGTTAAAGAGAGCATGGCTTCTACAAATGGATAATGATCCTAAACACACCTCGAAATCCACGGGGGATTACATCAAGAGGCGTAAACTGAAGTTTTTGCCATGGCCTTCACAATCTCCTGACCTCAACATAATTGATAATCTATGGATAGACCTTAAAAGAGCAGTGCATGACAGACAGCCCAGAAATCTCAAAGAATTGGAAGACTTTTGTAAGGAAGAATGGGCAAGGATACCTCAAACAAGAATTGAAAGAATCTTGGCTGGCTACAAAAAGCATTTACAAGCTGTGATACTTGCCAAAGGGGGAAGTATGAGATATTAACTCTGCAGGGTGCCCAAACTTTTGCAGACGCCATTTTTTGTTTTCTGTTATTTTGAAAGTGTAAATGATGGAAATAAAATCTAACTTTTGTTGACATATAAGAATGTCTAATCTGTAATTTGATGCCTTTTGGAGATTTGCTCAAACAGTATCCTATGCACAACCTAACCCCTGAGCAGAAGATTTTTAATTATCGGTTCTTCAGGGCACATCGAGTGGTGGAAAACGTATTTGGGATTATGGCCAACAGGTTCTGATTATTTTTAACATCCATAAATCTGGCCTTATACAAGGTAGACAATATTGTGCTGTGCTGCCGCATCCTGCACAACTACCTCCGTAGGCATTTAGACAGGTACATGATAGCACTGCCATTTGAGAATGATTCTGCTGTGCCATTGCTATTGCCCATACAGGCTTGGCCTCCCAAAGCGCAAGGGTAAACCAGAATAATTACAAGAATTATTATGCAGGAATAGGGGCAATGGATTGGAAGGCCGATATCTAGATGACCTAACCAAGCAGGTTAAGGTGTATTTTTGTTTAGTTTACACTTGTACTTTAATGCTTTGTTTGTAAATTTGCTGGCAATAAACCTTTTTCATTTATGCATTACTTGAATTTGAGATGTGGATTCATCACAGATTATGCTGCAGATATGCATGGGAGGCAATCAACTTAATATTTGGGAATTAGTCTGTGTCTAGAAAACCTGTAAGCTGCATGGTTTATATGCTGAGTTACATACATTTTTGCACTCGCCACATAAGGCTTTGTTGACCAAACCAATTTGCATCAAAATTTACAAAAGTACGTATTTCTACTTTCCTGCAAACAAAATACAGCATTCCTAAAGAAGCAAGGACAGACACAAAGTTGGTACATACTTTTTAATATGTAACTTAATATGTAACATTAGCCACATTTATTTATAAAACTAATTTTTTTTTAGGTAAACGTGTACATTAAACTGTTGAAGGTATTAAAGCAATTTTTGAAAACAGTAATACACAAAACAAGCAAATCTGTACAATGTGTGAAAGCACACCTTCAAGCTTTTTGTACATGACAATACTTTTGGCCAAGCTACCCCACCTTATTTAACAATGTGCTGTGCCCAATTTGGTGCTGTAGCTGGGGGAGCCAACCACCCTGAGAAATGTACAAATTTTAAATAGTAGCTGGCAACTCGTAACCTCTTTTGCTCCAAATTCCTGTAAAACAGGAACCAAGCTGATGCGTTTCATGTAAAGCAGATTTAATCAGCTGAGGAAATCTGAGGAAGTCTGCACATGTGAAACACGTCTGTTTGACCCTATTTAACATGATATAGCCCAAAAATAAAATGAAGGCGAACTATCGAGTTGCGGGTTCATATGTCAAACTTTTGCAAAAGTGCAATTGTACCTTAAAATCTAACAGTTGCAATTCTTCAAAACATGTGACTAAAAATGTGTAAAGGTTACTCAATTTTAAACTGTACAAACACATGTACAACATAGCGTACATAAACTAACATGTGTTCTTTTTAAATTTTAGCTAAAATATTGAGGACAGTGATTAGAGTTGAGCGAACCCGAACTGTAAAGTTTGGGTTCGTACCGAGTTCGTGTACTGAGTTTGTGTCCCAGAAAACGTTCGGGTTCAGGTTCTGGGTTCTGGTATTTCTTTTATCACGCATGTTGAATAGCTGCAGGGCAGCCAATCAACAAGCCTTACACTGGTTTTCCCTAGAAGCCATCACAGCCAAGCCTACTAATGGCATGGCTGTGATTGGCCAGTGTATGATGTGACCCAGCCTCTATATGAGGCTGGAGTCACAGTGCTGCATTTCACATGCTCTCAGGTTAGTGTAGGGAGAGGATGCTGCCGGCGCTGAGAGGGACAGATTGTGAGGGACAGACTGCAGTGATAATAACTAGGTAGAGATTACTACTACTGCTTTGAAGGACAGATTGTAGATCTATAACATCTCATCCTGCATTACAGAAAGATCTGATTATAGAATGATCTCTCATCCTGCATTACAGAACGATCTGATTACAGAACAATCTCTCATCCTGCTTTACTGATTATAGAGCAATCATATACTGGACTAGGTAGAGATTACTACTGCTTTGAGGGACAGATTGCAGATCTAATAACATCTCCCTTTCTCCCATTTTCTTCCTTTTGCAGCCCTCTAGCACTTTCCAGGACTTTTTTACAGTCATTTTTGTGCCGAAAAGTTCGGGTCCCCATTGACTTCAATGGGGTTCGGTGTCCGGGTTAAAGTTCGGATGACGTTCGGTACTGAACCCGAACGTTTTCGGAAAGTTCGGCCAAACCCGAACGTCCAGGTGTTCGATCAACTCTGACAGTGATAACTCTGTTTTGGAGATCATGTATGTTTTCTTTAATTTTCCCCGATTCCCTATAGCAAACCAATAGCTCACTGATAAGCATGTGGACATTTGCACTGCTGAAGGGAGTTTTGTCTTCCATTACATCCAGATCACCTAAAAAATACGAAAACACACCATGTATTAGAAATATGCAGAAATCCATCCATTACTTGAAGCTGTGTTCTCAGACACTGACCTGCGGTCAACAGTTTCCAGAACTTCACACAGTACTTCCTGCACACCCGCATCAACATCTTCTTCAGGTTGTCTGGTGGGTTGACTTCCGGGATCTTTAGGAGGTGCCCACACACAGCTCAGATGTTCCTCTTATTTTCTCCCCTATGTGAATCAAAAAAACATATACTTAGCTGACAGATATGCTAGCCCAGTGTTCCCCAACCCTGTCCTCAAGGCCCACCAACAGCTCATGTTTTCAGGATTTCCATTATTTTGCACAGGTGATTTGATCAGTTTCACTGCCTTAGTAATTACCACAGCTGATTCATCTGAGGGAAATCCTGAAAACATGACCTGTTGGTGGGCCTTGAGGACTGGGTTGGGGAACACTGTGCTAGCCTACAAATAGCAATATGAAAGACTGTTTTGAAGTGTCTTAAAATTGACTGACTGATTTGGCAGAGATTCAAGCTGACTACATTTACCCTTTCCAAAGCAGAAATACTTATCTGTTCTGAACAAGTTTCACATAAGGAGCTACCCCTAGTCCCATGTTATGGTGTCCCATGCTGGTGCTCCTGCTTCCCCTAACAGCTGCTGAGTGTCCTCTACTGACACTGAATATAGTTGCCATTTCAGTAGTTACAAACACATCTATACAACAATCTACTGAACTTATGTTACATCAAAAGAACAAATACATTTAACGTGCATCTCCCAAGAAAGAAGTATTAGTGGTCAATCAAAACGATGTTTAGTGTCCCGCAAAAGATTTCTATGTCCATGAAAAAAAAAGACGACATGGAAAACCATAGTGTGGTGAAAAAAAGCGCATGGGCTATCAAGAAAGTAATAAGAATACAGAACAAATACTTACGTTTGCGCAACACCTTCTTGATCTTCTTATACTGGTCTTCCTCTCTCAATTTAAGGTCTGACCAGCGTTTTCTCAACTGTTCCTTGTTTCATTGTTCCCCAAATTTTCTGTGCAGACGTCTCAAAACTTTATCCATGATCTTGGTCTTTCTGGCATTTGGCTTTCTGTTAGGCCCATGCTTCCCATCATAGTCTGTCTTCATTAAGATGTCCACCATCTCCACCATTTCTGGATCTGGAAGTCGCCTGGATCTGGAAGTCGCTTTCTCCTGCTGCTCTCAACACACACCTGCTGTCTCTCTGCCATTCTTTCTCCCACTGCCCCGAAAGAGAAGAGGAGGGGAATGCACTACAAAAAAGGACAGGGGCGGAGCTCGACGCATGCTCAGTGTATAAAACGTCCAAAGATGTTTCCTGAGACACCGGCACATATCAATTATCGATCGTACGCATGTTCGAGGATCAGAACCTGGCAATGACTAAAGGTACACTTTTTAAATTAGCTCATAGTGTTTGTGGTATCAGGGCCTATACTGAAAAGTTTAGACAACAGAGTTTGTCAGGACATATGCTTATTTTTTAATGTAATTTTTGTCTGGCAGAAGTGCCATGGCAGACAAATTTACCTCCCCAGAGTTTCTGCCACACTTCATTGACTTGTATAGGCAAATGCCCTGTTTATGGTGAACAAAATCGAAAGACTACTCCAATAAGCCAAAAAGATTGGAGGCATTGACTAAATTGGCTGAAGTGTGCAAAAGTGTATGCCCAAATGCATATGTACCATATGTTCGCAATAAACTCAATAATCTCCGCACAGTTTTACGGAAAGAGAGAAATAAAATCAAGGCATCAGAAAGGTCAGGAGCTGCAGCAGAGGAGATTTATGTGCCATGGCTTTGGTACTTTGAAAGTCTTCGCTTTCTCGATGAACACAGTGAATCCAGACCCTCCATATTAACCCTGCCTTCAACCTCTACTGATTGCCTATCTCCAGAAATGCACAGGGAAGATGTTGAAGAACCTACCTTGACACAAGTAAAGTGTTTAAATACATCCTGTGTCTGTCAGTTCAAAGGGATGATTGAAGTCTTTAAAAAGTGGGTGTAACTTAGGAAATCATGTAAAATAAGTATTCACAAATACTGTTATATATGCCTTGCTCTATCTAGCCACGAACCCCCTTGGGGGTGGCTGGTAGCTGTGGTTCACCTGCTCGCTGCCCTCAATCATACCATTTCCCACACATCTGGAGTCACGGAACAGGCCGATACTGTTTTGTTGTTTTATTTAGGGGATAAACTTGGATAGGGAGAAGGGATAACTGTGGGATGCCCAAAGAATTTGATCACGGGACCTTCTATATAAACTGCAGTATATATACTCCTGCTTCCTCCAGCACAAACACTTGCTGACCGTTCCTCTCCTTACTTCTCTCCAGCACGCTGCTTAGTTTTCTGTCCTGAAAGGCAATTTATCAGGCCTCCATGACACCTGTTCCTCCACTGCAGCTAGCACATGGTGAGGCCCGCACTTCTGCCAGCAGGATATAGGGACCACCCATTACAAACAAGGGCCACGGGCTCCCAGTTGTGAAGCCACGGGCCCTCAAAGTGTAGCTAAGTAAGTTGGCGCTAGCTGGGAAGTGACGGACTACAACTCCCAGCCCATCCTATTCCAGGCCGCTCCGGCCTACCTTGCTGTCTCCTTCCCCTGACTGGCTCCTCTGACTTCCACAGACTGTCCACTCTCTCCTCCCAGCCTGCTTCAGCCTTCTCATCCAGCTCCCAGGGTTTGTCACTCACACACCGGGATCCTTTAAAGAGACTTTGGTATGTAGAACTCTGCTGCTCTCCTGCTTCCTTGTGCTACTCCAGGAACCAACTCCACTCCTGGCTGCACCCAAGCCTCTAGGCCTCAAGGTCACCCTCCAGACTGAGAGCTCCCTCCTGGGTGAGGCCTGCTCCACAGCACCTGCTACATTCTCCACTCTTCCACCTGGCACTCTCCTCCCCCCTGCTGGGCAGATCACTGTATTTAAGGAGGCCTGCCCCCTGCCAATCCAGGTTGGGGATTGGTCAGGGCTCTTTAACATACCTCAGAAAGTGACACCTCCGCACCCATCCCCTTTTCCAGAACCTTCTAGCACAAAAGGGGAGGAGTATCCAAGGGGTGTTCCTTCCTGCAACCTCCAGCCCTCCCTGAGCCACACCCCAAGTCAGATCAAAAAATTCAGGCCTGCACACTGTCAGGCCTGACTAAATTTTGCCTCTCCTAGCAAAAACCTCCCAAAAAGATGCACTTATTTCTATGGGGGCGCTCCATCTAAATGACAGAATTAAAACAGTTGCCCAATTTCATTAAAGGACACATAGCAAGGTCTACAATGCCTATGGTTGTGTTCATGTGAGCTAACCTTTCCTATTGCTATTTTCCAAACACAGGTATCTGAAAATTTGGAGGAGCCAGCTGAAGCCACCACTGAGGAGCCCATCCTAAGGACACAACCTCCAGCCAAGAAAACACGGAAAAGCAAAAACCTGAAGGAGGCAACTATAAACTTTATGACAAATGCTTCATCCGCTCTCAAAACTAAACCTGATGAGTGTGATTGCTTTTGCTTTCTAACTGCCAACAAGTTACGCAAAATGACAGAAGACCAATGGCAAAGGGCAGAGTGTCTTTTTATAGAGGTTCTTAACAAAGGAGTCAGAGGTGAAATTACTGCAAACACTTACCTTGCAAAGTACCAACCACCACCACCACCTCCACCCTAGGTAGCACCGCATCATGCCACTCAATGGCAACAATATCTGGCACCAGAGTGCACAGGGTCATCTTGGTCCCAAGATCACTACATGGTATAGTCATTTGTAATGACACTTTTGTTTGGGTAAGGGGGAGGGGTTTTTTGTTTTCTACTATAGAAATGTAAGTTAAAACGTTTCATGCATGTAGATATACTTTGATGCATGCAAGTAAAAATGCTAATTATTATTTGAACACAATAAAATTATTTGTTAAAAGAAAAACGATTATCTTTGGTGTTGTAATACCAAATTTGAAAACAATGGTTAGATGAGTTAACTAGGCGGAGAAAATTAAAAACAATCAAACAAATATATAGTGTGTATATGAGATAAAGATTTATATACAAATTTGAGTATGTGAAACTAGAAAGTATTGTCAGTTTGATTTTAGGGTTATCCAAATAAAACATGTAGAATTGTGTCTACAACATTTGACATGTATTTTGGCAACTATTTAACCACTTCGACCCGGAAGGATTTCCCACTTTAGGACCAGAGCACTTTTTACGATTTGGCACTGCATCGCTTTAACTGACAATTGCGCGGTCGTGCGACATTGTACCCAAACAAAATTTACGTCCTTTTTTTCCCCATAAATAGAGCTTTCTTTTGGTGGTATTTGATCCCCTCTACGTCATTTCTGATCGCCGCTATAAACAAAAGAAGAGCGACCACTTTGCAAAAAAAACCCAAATTTCTTACTTTTTGCTAAAATACAAATACAAAAAAAATATAAAAAAACATTTTTTTCCATCGGTTTTGGCCGATTTATATTCTTCCTCATATTTTTGGTAAAAAAAATCGCAATCATGGTTTATTGATTGGTTTGCGCAAAAGTTGCCGCGTTTACGGATGATGAGAATTAATTTCTGGGGTCTTTATTTTTTTTTTTATTTTTTACTAGCAATGGCGGCGATCTGCGATTTTTAGCAGTACTGCGATATTGCGGCGGACATGTCGGACCATTTTGACACTTTTTTGGGACCATTGGCATTTATACAGCGATCAGTGCTATAAAAATGCACTGATTACTGTGTATATGCCATTGGCAGTGAAGGGGTTAACCTGCAGGGGGCACTCTAAGGGTAAACTGTGTTCCCTGGGCGTGTGTGGGCTGCCCTGGCTGGGGAAAGGGGATGATCACTGCTTCCATATAGAGGAAGGCTGTGATCATCGCCCTTCCCCCTTCAACAGAACGGAGATCTGTGTTTACATACACGGACCTCCGTTCTTTCAGTGCGGGGGAGCCATCGCGGGTAGCCGGCGGCGATCGAGTCCGCCCTACCCGCTCCCTGGCTCCCCCCGAACACAGTGAGCGTGGGAGCGTGCCTCCGGCGGCGCGCGCTCACAATGCTAGTTATCGCGGCCGCCGTCCTGCAAGGGCGGTTCGCGATAACAAGCCACCTTGCCGTCGTCACGCTGCAGCGGGGGCGGTTGGCAAGTGGTCAAAAATGACCTTTCTAGACATAAGATGAAAGTTGTTTAGAGAATACAATTTCTAGTTTTCATGGACAATTTCTTCCGGGTTGTTTAGGCTCGCTCATTGCTTCATGCGCGGTTTGTTATCTTCCCTTTTTGGCGGACAAGAACTATACACATGTAACGAAAATCAGACGTTGTGCTTAAAAATTTTCTAGTTTTGCAACTCAGGTTTTTGTCATCCGAAAAGTCGAAATTGACGGATGCACCATACTAACGGTCCGAAATTCGGTAGATTGGCCATTGGACGGTAAATATAGGACAATTTTCTGATCGTGTGTACAGGCCTTAACTTCTTCACCAGGTACCTCTGGCACTAGGGGAAATCAGTGACCCCTAATCAGTGTCCATAAATGTTGCCTCATCAGTGCCCATAAGTGCCACCTCATCAGTGCCCATCAGTGCAGTCTATCAGTACCCATCAGTGCAGCCTCATCAGCACACAACAGTGAAGGAGAAAAATGACTTATTTACAGAATTTACTGACAGAAAATACGAAAAATGTATTTCGTTTTCAGAATTTTCTGTCTTTTTTTTTCTTTTGTAGTAAAAAATAAAAATCCCAGCAGTGATTATTTTATTTATTTTTATTTCAAGTACTTGTATAGCGCTGCCAATTTACGCAGCTCTTTACATATATATTGTACATTCACATCAGTCCCTACCCTCAAGGAGCTTACAATCTAAGGTCCCTAACTCACATTCATACATATACTAGGGCCAATTTAGACAGGAGCCAATTAACCTACCAACATGTCTTTGGAGTGTGGGAAGAATCCGGAGTACCTGGAGGAAACCCACGCAGGCACAGGGAGAACATGCAAACTCCAGGCAGGTAGTGTCGTGGTTGGGATTCAAACCAGCGACCCTTTTGCTGCCAGGTGAAAGTGCTATCCACTACACCACAGCGATTAAATAACACCAAAAGGCCTGATGCCGTAACCACCTCCAATGCCATTTAATACTTTAGTCTCCTATTCGAAATACAAGCCACTGATCCTGGAAAGCTAGTCCTATTCACTCCTTCCTTCCTCACATATAACTATTATAGCCCCTACTGTTCCCTTTTCTACCTCTCCCTTCCACTTTTCCTCTTTCTGTCTTCTCTTTTCTTATCTCTCTTGCAGTACTAGACTCAATTCAATTCCATCTCGTCTACTCTCCTCTGCATTTCTATGAGATTTCACCGTTTTAGTTTATAGTTCCTTCCAACACAACCGGTACATTTGAGATAGAGTTTTGGTATATTAAGTAATACTCTCAAAGTTAGCCTATGTTCCGTCTATTTAAGTGTACAAATGACGATGCTTCTATCCTGTAGCGCTCTAGCGTCCACTGCTGCCCCCTCACCCCTGTGGCACAGTGTGATTCCTGCAGGGTGCTGCAGGGCCTGAGTGCGCAGCGTGTACACAACCTAATAATGAGGTTGCACACTTGCCATGACCGCAGTGTATCCTAAATAACTATGGAAGTTTTGTATCCCATCAACTCACTTTTTTTGTAAAGCTATATGGTATGACGCTCACATGCTCTGTATTGTTTCTTTTACTTTTCAATAAAAATATTGAACATGAAATAACACCAAAAGAAAGCTCTATTTGTTTGAAGAAAAAGATAAAAAATTAATTTGGGTACAGTGTTGCATGACCATGCAATTGTCATGCAAAGTGCAACAGCGCTGAAAGCTAAAAAATGGCCTGGGCAGGAAGGGGGTGAAAGTGCCCAGTATTGAGGTGGTTAAAAAAACAAAAAAGAAACAGAGATTAGCTAAAATCAACCTAAATGTTTCCTACCTTAATATATTCAGGCTGCAACACTTTAATGAGGGCCAGGCAGGTCTCTGGTATGACCACTCCCAGAGTTTGGGGGGAGATGCCAGTGGTAAATTTAAGATCCCGAAGGCTTCGCCCTGTGGCAAGGTATCTTAAAGTGGCAATCAACCTTTGCTCTGGATTGATGGCATCCCACATTAAGGTATCCTTTTTCAACATATAGGGGGAAACAACTGTCAACAGCTGATTAAAACAGTCATCAGTCATTCGGGGACAATTGCGATATACATTGGGATTATTCCCCTGGAGCTCACGGAGAAGGGACTTATGGGAAAACTGCTCCCGTTGACATAGCCAATTTTTGCACCAGCCTCTCCTCTTCTGTTTCTTATTTTTAAGAACTTGGCTTAGCCCAAATATTCCGATACCAACAATAACAAGAACTGTAGCATCTGCCATGAAGTGCAGTTGATATTTTACAAATACGTTGTAAATCACGAAACGTTGATTATGAAAAAACGACTAAACATAATCCCCAGATATTGTCTGCAGGGGGCATGACTGCAATTTCACTTCCTTTATAGTACGCCAGCAGGTAGATCATGTTTACCTTTGTTGGACGAGAAAATTGTGACAAGTTAGTAACATTTTCTGCCAACTTGCTGAGTCGCACCTTCTTAAAAATCGTACGATATGTCAGACGATATTCTGATCCCGTGTACCCGACTTTAGTCAGCAATCAGCCTCCTGCATGGCAATGATGCAGCAGATGATGTATCTAGGAAGAGAAGATCTGACATTTTCAAATATGACACCGGTGTTACATAACAGTGAGGACACAAAGCAGTGCAGTCTTTGGGCCACACAGAGTAAAGGAAGGAGTCAGTCTGCAGAAAGGGACTTTCTTTTCACTGTTTGTATTTAAACCTTCTTGATGATTGCAATTCCACTTTAAGAAGGAGAAGGTTAGCACTGGCAGCCTTGGTGTTTCAAGGTTTGCTTCAATGGTAATGCACCCAGAAAAATATCCATAATCCCTGGGCAGCTGTTAAACAGTATGGGTCAGCCACCTTGATTGTAAAGAATATATTTTGTTTGTAAATGTGTAGCAGTAACAGAATGTCAATGATTGCTATCTGAAGCATGCTAATCAGACGCACACTGTAGCTGCTACGGTAATGTTATGCAATCATTCAGAAGCAGTCAGCTGTGTGTATACAATCTGGAAGGACATCTAAACTGCACTGCAGGAAACCCCAGTTACATTAGGCTTTTGCTATTTAAGAGCATGTTTGGAACATGTGATTTGCACATGTACAGTATAAAGCAGATGTATTTCTGTTTGGTACAAAAGACTGTAAAGTACTCTGAATGTACAAGGAGCCAATTGGTTTCTGTTCTGACAAGTATCATGCCAGTATGAAAGCTCATCACCGTGCTGCTTCTCCTTCACTGTGCAATCACAGGCTGGGGGCGTGTCCATGACAGCCCTGAGGTTAAACAGAGCTGGCTGTCATTCAGCCTGAAGACTGAGGACATCTAGTGACAGAAAAGAAACACTATGGGTTGGGGTGAAAAGGCAATTACAGTTTAAGGTTAAAGCGGAACTTCAGTCATTTTTTCATCTTTCCATCTATTAAATCTTTTGCCCCTGTTGTTTTAACTTTGGATAGTAGAACATTTTTTTTATGCCAGTAAATACCTTATACAGCCCACTTCCTGTTTCTTGGCTGAAAAAATGCCTCTGCGTTTGACATCATGCACAGCTCTCTGCCAGGAAGGGAGGGGGGATGAGTCATAAGAGGGCCAATGAGAGCGGCAGAAATGGCGGTATGCCTCTGTGTGTAAATCCAGGAAGTGAACAGGCAGCAGTTTCAGCTGCCCACAGTGAAAATGGTTGCAGCCACACTCAGTGGAGGGAGATTTCTGACATTTATCACATACAGTACATATAAATATGAACCTTTTTTTGCTATATAAATTTTGCAAACATTATATATTTTCTGTAAGCAGAGGGCCTGGAGAATAAAATAGTTGTTGTTGCAATTTTCTATGTCACGTGATAATTGAGCATGGGTTTATTAACCACTTTAATACCGGGCACTTTTATCCCCTTCCTGCCCAGGACAATTTTCATCTATCAGCACTGTCACAGTTTGAATGACAATTGCGCGGTCATGCAACACTGTACCCATATCAGATTTTTATCATTTTTTTCACACAAAGAGAGCTTTCTTTTGGTGGTATTTAATCACCACTGGGTTTTTTATTTTTTGCTAAATGAAAAAAAAAAACACCTAACATTTTGAAAAAAACCTACAGTTTTCTTAATTTCTGTTACAGTATAACATTTGAAAAATAAATAATCTTCTTCCTCAATTTAGGTCAAAATGTATTCTGCGTCATTTCTTTGGTGACAATAACCCAAATCAGTGTTTATTATTTAGTCTGTAGGAAAGTTATAATGTTGACAAACTATGGTACTGTATATACAGTATATCTGAAAATTGATCAATCCTGATGAAATGATTTACACATATATTTCGAAACACGTTAGCTACTCCTATCTACTGGACATATCTACCAGCCTACCATCATGGTGGAATTTATAAGCAAGTATTTGGGGAATACCACTTTCATGCATCCCAAGTTTACCTCATTGTTGAAAGCACTTAGTCATATATCATGATGAATTTTGTGATTTTTTTTGGAAAATTATATATTATTTTTATACTATATGTTTAAGCTACTTAATAAAATATATATTTTATACAAAATAACATTTAAAATGCCTTAAAAATCCCAAAAATGAGGATATGTTTTGAGATGTACTGACGGCCTCTCTCATTTCCGGAGACCTGAAAATGCCAGTACAATACAAATACCTCCCAAATGGAGGACACTGCCGGTGACAGATTGCACTGCTGCGCAGCCCAGCGGCCACACGAGAGGACATCATATGATATGCTCCCAGAACAACAGTGTTCTCGCCCAGCAAGGAAGGGGTTAAACACAAATTTTCACAGAAAAAATACACTTTAATGACTTTTAGTGCATACAAACACAATATAATACACCATTTTTTGGTAAAGTATAAGGCCGGGTTCACACTGGTACGACATGGAATTCGGATGACTTCCTCTCCAACTTTGCCCTACCACTTCATATCCAACTTCCATGCGACTTCAATGAACGGGATCTGACTTTGATCCGACAATACCAGGCCCTTTGAGTCTGGTATGAATCTTAAGGAGCCAAAATAAAAAAAGAAAACTGCGTGGGCCCTCCCCCAAGACCAAACCAGACTCTTTGGTCTGGTATGGATTTTAAGGGGAACCCCCATGCCACAATGAAAAAAAATGGCGTAAGCCTCCCCCCCAAAATGTACAATGTACCCCATATTCATTCACATAGGGTGGGGAGGCAGGATCTGTTAAAGGGGGCCTCCAGATTCTGATATGCCCCCCACCTGCAGACCCCAACAACCACCACCCAGGGTGGTTAGGAAGAGGCCCTTGTCTCCATCAAAATGGGGACAAGGTGCTATGGGGTGGGGGGCGCAAAGCCTCCCCTGCCTCAAAGCACCCACCCACTCCATGTTGAGTGCATGTGGCCTGGTGTGGTCCAGGAGGGGGGGCACTCGCTCGCTCCCCCTTTCCTGACCTGCCGGGCTGCGTGCTCAGATAAGGATCTGGTATGGATTTTGGGGCGACCACACGTCGTCTTTTTTTTTTATTTTGCCATGGGGGTTCCCCTCAAGATCCATTCTAGTCCCAAAGGGCCTGGAATTGAATTGGGTAGGAACTCCATGCCGTTTTTTTTTCAGTTTTCAAAAATCTTTATTGAAAGCTGAAAGCAAGTTACAATGTAAACAAGGTCTGCCGTTACAATAAAGCACAATTTTCACTGATTTAACCTCCTATGAAGGTATTGTAGCAGAATTCCGCCTTTTGATGCACATCTAAATGTGTTTCACATTGAACATTTGCCAGCAGAAGGTTACAGACAAGTGTAAAGAAAAGAAAGCAGAAAACAAAATAAACAAGGCATGTCAAGCGGTTAAGAAGCATGAGTAAACCATAGTGCAGAGACTTAGAAATCTTGTCAGAAGTACATTTATACAGCCTGAGGAGTGGAAGCTGGGCTAGATATATCCTAGTCGATAGGGGAAGCGGGAATACCCAAAAATGGCAAAGTCCAAGATATATCCTGGACTAAGGAGATACTGGGAATGTCAAGGGAGAGGGGAGGTGGGTCTGCTAAACTGAGGGGTCTATAACTTTCAAGTGTGTTGGCCAGATCCACTCGGAGATACCACTTAGATAGGCAAAAGGGGTGCTTATGGTGTGTGATCTCTGTCTGGTTGAAGGAGTGCTCCATAAATTTTCGCCATCTAGCAAAGAAGCGTTTTGCAGGTTTGAAGTCCTGAGTGATGGCGTCCAACTTTTCCACAAGAAAGAGGTCCCTTAGGGTTTGCTTCACCTTGGCTACGTGAGGTGGGTCGGTCTGTATCCAGGAAAGGACTATAACTCTCCGGGCAGTCAGAAGGCATATGTGGACCCACTGGGGAGGGGGGGTCACTCGCCTGCTCCTGTGGTGGGACTTGTGGTAGATTGGCACTGAAAAGACATAGCATTGGGTCTTTGGGAAGATTGATGCGGCATACTTTATTTATGTATCTCTTTACCCAGAAAGCAGACACTTTTTGGCAAATCCATAGTCTGTGATAAAGAGTAGGCTTTGCATGAGAGCACCAGGGGCAGATGAGTTGTGTGGAATCTGCCAGACTGCGACAAAAATGGAAATAAGCACAGAGGGCTATATTGAATTGTGTCTCTCGCCACTTCTCGGATATCATTATTCTCCAGATTGGTATCCACACAGAATTTGAGCATTCTGGTTGTCAAGTACCGACGACCAAGCCTGGAAAGGGACCAGAGAGTATTTAGAGGCCTGGTACATAATGAGGTTTGAGTATATTTTTGTTATCAATGAGTCAATGAAAGATTTTTTCCTTACGTAGGGAATAGCAAGACTTGAGGTAGCTCGTTAGTTGAAGGTAGTGGAACACTTGGGAAGATGGAATGGAGAGTTCAGCAGATAGTTCCGAGAAGGGTTTGATAGTTCCATGAGCAGAGTCCCAAAGCTGACCAATGGGAAAAGATTGCAGTCTCTATAGAAGATGTTAAGAGGATGCACCAGGGCCCCCTCCAGCACATAGTTGGAATATCTGGATTGCTCGGACAGCCTGTCTAAAGCTTGGTGTATTAAGCAGGCTAAGTTGTAAAACCTAATATTGGGGAGGCCTGCTGTCACGGTCCTGGCGGTGGAGTCTGTCTTAGCAGGGAACAACCACTCTTACACACCCGATTCGGGGACCCCTGGTAGTGTAGACAGGAAGTCCCAGAGTGCGGGATGGCACGAGGGCTGGATGGTCACTGGTGGTGATGTGAGGCTCCAGATGGTCGTGCAGACAGAAGAATGGTCGTGCAGGCTGGGTCGGCAACTGGCGGGTCAGAGAGGCACAAAAGGGGCAGGCAGAAGAGTAGTCAAAGTCCAAGCTGGGTTCGTTCACGGGCTGGCGGCAAAGGTACAGAGGGGTCAGACAGGCGGATGGTCGTGGATAGCCGGGGTCGGTGCAGGCGGATAGGGAGCAGGTCGGGACAAGCCGGGTCAGTACACAGGAACCACACAGGAAGCAGGTTTTCAGGTAGGAGAGCTGAAGCTCAC
>BLSH010470955.1:1240549-1252563 GCA_018402905.1 Glandirana rugosa
TAGGCTGCGATCTTCATGTTAAGAGTAACCCTCTTGCAACGGTACCCCGTGGGAGGAGGAAGTATGAACTTTTCCCGAACTCTTAAATAGTATCGCACTGTTTCCGTCCCTAGACGACACTCTGAGAGTCGCGTCTCGACATTTATCTCGGTCCCCGTAACGTCTACTAGGTTCTCTATTTGTTCCGACTCGAGACCTCGACACCCAAATTCAGTACGGTGAGGACGGTCATTTAGAGAAAATGAAACATATAAACTTTACTACACTCGCAGGTCTTTACTTCATTGCCGTGTCACACTCCGGAGATTTCACGCGTGGACAGTCGGTACAAACGAGTCCTTCGGTAAAACAATCCACTCTTTTATTTGTGCGTCGACAATTACGTGTACACTCTGACCTCGACTCCTTATCATCTGGACAAAAGGGTGTCATTCGATGACGTCCCGAATTTATCCCTGCCTTTGTCACGCTATGATAAATTCTCAAGCCCTTTTCAAGTATGAAGGAGGAGGGTGCCCCATGGCAACGTTCTCCCAATGAGAATTGTACTTCTAGCGTCGGATCCTAAGTACTCCCAGTGCACCTGTTACCTTTACTGTGCATGACTTGTTAGAGCTCAGCAGTGCTCATCCTGTACTTTCTAATAATTCTCCATAATCTGTTTACTGTTAGAAGGAGACTTTCATTGTTAGAAGGAACGCCAATTCCTTACCATAGAATGTAACAGATGATTCATCCAGGCTCACATTCTCTATTTAGATTCATACTGAACAGAAAACCACTAAGGCATTTGTTATGTTTATCTAAAGGCATCTAAAGGCACTGTTTGTAAAAAAAAAATAATATGCAACAATATTGCAAAGAATAAAAATGTAATTTATTATTTTTTTTTTCTTTGGAGCCTGCAAACCATGATCAGTGGACCACGGGTGTAAAACACGGGCTCCTGCAGACTGTTTCTCCAGCCCAGGGTGTGTACAGAGCTACAGCGCATCCGGAAAGTATTTCACATTTTGTTATGTTACAGCCTTATTCCAAAATGAATTAAATTCATTTTTTTCCTCAAAGTCCTACAAACAATACCCCATAATGACAATGTGAAAGACATTTGTTTGAAATCTTTGTACATTTATTAAAAATAAAAAATGAAAAAAATCACATATACATACACAATATGTATTCACAGCCTTTGCCATGACACTCAAAATTGAGCTGAGGTGCTTCCTGTTTCCATTGATCATCCTTGAGATTTTTCTACAACTTGATTGCAGTCCACCTGTGGTAAATTCAGTTGATTGGACATAATTTGGAATGGTACACACCTTTCTATATAAGGTCCCATAGGTAACAGTGCATGTCAGAGCACAAACCAAGCCATGAAGTCCAAGGAATTGTTTGTAGACCTCCGAGACAGGATTGTATCAAGGCACAGATCTGGGAAAAGGTATAAACAATATTCTGCAGCATTGAAGGCCCTAATCAGCATGGTGGCCTCCATCATCCGTAAATGGAAGAAGTTTGGAACTACCAGGAATCTTCCTAGAGTGGGCCGCCTGGCCAAACTGAGCAATTGGGAGAGAAGGACCTTGGTCAGGAAGGTGACCAAGAACCTGATGGTCACTGTAACTGAGCTCCAGCGTTTTTCTGTGAAGAGAGGAGAACCATCTAGAAGAACAACCAGCTCTGCAGCACTCCACTAATCAGGCCTGTATGGTAGAGTGGCCAGACAGAAGCCACTCCTCGGTAAAAGGCACATGACAGCCCGCCTGGAGTTTGCCAAAAGGCACCTGAAGGACTCTCAGACCATGAGAAACAAAATTCTCTGGTCTGAGGAAACAAGGATTGAACTCTTTGGCCTGAATGGCAAGTGTCATGTCTGGAGGAAACCAGGTAATGCTCATCACCTGGCAAATACCATCCCTACAGTGAAGCATGGTGGTGTTTTTCAGCGACAGGGATTGGGAGACTAGTCAGGAGGATCGAGGGAAAGATGAATGCAGCAATGTACAGAGACATCCTTGATGAAAACCTGCTCCAGAGCGCTTTGGACCTCAGACCGGGATGAAGGTTCATCTTCCAACAAGACAATGACCCTAAGCACACAGCCAAGATAACAAATGAGTGGCTATGGGACAACTCTGTGAATGTCCTTGAGTGGCCCAGCCAGAGCCAAGACTTGAACCCAATTGAACATCTCTGGAGAGATCTGAAAATGGTTGTGCACAGACGTTCCCCATTCAACCTGATGGAGCTTGATAGGTCCTGCAAAAATAATGGGAGAAACTGCCCAAAAATAGGTGTACCAAGCTTGTAGCATCATACTCAAAAAGACTTGAGGCTGTAATTGGTGCCAAAGGTGCTTCAACAAAGTATGTGGATACTTATTTACATGGGATGTTTTTTGTTTTTTATTTTTAATAAACTTGCTAATATTTCAAACAAACTTCTTTCATGTTGTCATTATGGGGTATTGTTTGTAGAAATTTGAGGAAAATAATTAATTCAATAAATTTTGGAATAAGGCTGTAACACATCAAAATGTGGTACTTTCTGGATGCACTTTATGGACCTTTTATCTTGGAGCTGCAGGAGGTTACATAGTTATGTAGTTAGTCAGCTTCATAAGGCCTCATACACACGGACGTTTCTAAAAAAATAAACAAAACGTCGGGCCCGACGTCAAGGAAAAAAAGTCGTCGTTTTTCGGCGTTATGCATCGGCGTTTTTGAGCGTTAGTGAGCGTCGGCGTCAATAGGTGTTTTTTAAAAAAAATCATCCCTCTGCTATTTTTCAACCTAAAAACGTCGGCGTCAAAAAACGTTGGAAAACGCCAGTATAATAATAGGTGGCGTTTGTTGGCATATTGTGGCGTTGGCGTCAAAAAATGCCAAAACGTTACAGCCTCAGAACGCGATGGCTGTGGGTTCTAGTTTCAGCTCACTAACGCCGACGTCATCTACAGCTCAAAAACGCCGACGTTTTTATGGGGCCATTGACTAACATGGAGAGCTGCAAAAAACACCAGAAAACGCCGGCGTCAAAAAACGTCCGTGTGTATGAGGCCTAAAAGACAAGTCCATCTACTGAGGTTCAAACAAAAGAAAAAATAAATAGAAAATCTGCATATACAGAATACTATACTTGCAGATGATCCAGATGAAGGCAAAAAACCCCTATGAAGCATGGTCCTGTTTTCTCCAGCAGGGGAACAAACTTCTTTCCTGATCCCCCAGGAAGCAATTGGATATTCCCTGGATGAACTACCCCTGGTGTTATTACCTCTAAGGGCCGGTTCACACTGCAGTGACTTGCGCTCCGACTTGTGTCGCTTCAAGTCCCCCAAGCCGCTTGACATCAGAAATCCCATTGAAGTGAATGGGAGCCGTCTTAATTAGCACTACTGAAGTCACTCCGACTTCAAGAAAGGTTCCTGTACTACTTCAAGGCGACTTCTATCTGACTTGTGCCCATAGAATTTAATGGAAGTCGCCTTCAAGTCGGATCCCCATCTATATTGAAGCGACTTTAGAGGAAAAAGAACAGAATTTAAACAGGTACTCCCCACAAATTATCCAGACAACCCCCTCCCTTCTTTCTCTGATTGGCCACAGGCAAAGTCGCCTAGCATGGAGGTCACTTTAGGTTGCGTTGTAAGTCACCCAAAGTCATGTTGAAGTCATGTTCAAATCGCCTTACAATGTCGCCCCTGAAGTCGGATCGCCTCTGTGTGAACCGACCCTAAATGTTAGTATACAGTTGTGGTTTGTGCATTTAGAAATGTATTCAGCTCTTTTTTTTTTTTTTTAAAACCTACTGAGCTGGCCAGAACTAGTTCTTAAGGGAGTCTATTCCACATTTTTTCAGCTCTTACTGGAAATAAGCCTTTCCATATGTGGAGGGTAAATGTATTTTCCTTCAGATGTAAAGAGTGCCCCCTTGTCTTCAGTAATGCCCTGAAAGTGAGAAATTCTAGACCAAGTTCACTATATGGAACACTTATTAAATTATACATGGTGAGCCTATCCCCCTAATCTCCTGTTCTAAAGAGAGAAAAATTCAGTTTAGCTTATTGTTCCTCACAGATGACCTGCTCCATGCCTCTTATTCAATGGACTTCAAGTACAGTGATGCCACACCTCGAGAACTCTGCCACTCTGATGGGCATTCCAGACAGATGTGACTTGTCCTCTTTCAAGTCACAGATCCATGTAATTTGGTGAATTTAACAAATCAACAGTAGCCTGCAGGAAGAAGGGATTTACCCCCTTGACCTCCGGAATATTTACCCCCCTTTATGACCAGGACATTTTTTGCGATACGGCAATGATACTTTAACTGGCAACTGCACGGTAATGCTACACTGTACCCAAGTTAAATTTATGTAAATTTTTTACCACAAATATAGCTTTCTTTTGGTGGTATTTACTCACCACTGGGTTTTTTTTGCGCTATAAGCAATAAAAGACCGACAATTTTGAAAAAAATATATATATTCTTTACTTTCTGCTATAAAACATATTCCATGAAAAAAATTCAAATCCAAATTTCTTCATAAATTTAGACCAATATGTATTCTGCTACATATTTTTGGTAAAGTGTATATAGATTTGTTTGTGCAAAAGTTATAGTGTCTACAAATTTTGAGATTTATAGTGGAATTTTTATTTATTTATTTTATACTAGTAATGGCGGCGATCGGCGACTTATAGCGGGACTGCGATATTGTGGTTGACAGTCTGACAATCTGACACTAACTGAAACTTTGTGGGAACCAGTGACACTAATACAGCGATCAGTGCTAAAAATATGCACTGTCACTGTACTAAAGACACTGGCTGGGAAGGGGTTAAACATCTAGGGCAATCAAAGGGTTAAATGTGTGCCTAACCAGTGTTTGTGTTTGCTATGTGTGCTGCTTTTACTAAGGTAAGTGATGAATTTTATTCCCTGCACTGTAGGGACACAAAATCTATCACTTTCTCCCTTTCAGAATGGAGCTCTGCCTTATTTACATGCGTCTCTCCTAGGTGATCAGTGGGTGCCGGCAGACATCTATTGGCTGGACCCCGCTGATCGGCTTGTGCTGTGTGAAATTTCAGCACAGCCGAGGTGTACATGTGCGACCCGTACCTGGAAGAGCCAGATCACGTACTAGGTATATGATCCGGCTCAGGAGAGACGCTCTGCCACCATATAACTAGTTATGTGGTCTGCAAGTGGTTAAATTGATTGTAAAGTTTAGGTTTTTTTCTTAATAACAAACATGTTAAACTTACCTGCTCTGTGCAATAGAATTGCACAGAGTGGCCCTGGTCCTTCTCTTCTGGGGTCCTCCACTGGTGCTTCTGGCTCCTCCTCTTCTCGGTGTGCCCCCATAGGAAGCCCCTCCTAACCTTGTGGGCTCCAAACCCTGAGGCAGGATGCCTGCCTCCATAGACACAGACAGAGCAGCTTGGCCCTGCCCCCTGTTCTCTTGTTACAGGATTTAACTGATAGCAACAGGAGCCAATGGCTCCCGCTGCTTCAGCAAAGGCTGTCAGATAGGGGAGAGCAGCTACAGACAGGCACAGAGCTGGATCGAGTGAGGACTCAGGAAAGTATATGGGGAGAGTGAGGGGGTGATACAGGTACTGGAACATTTTTTACCTTAATGCAGGTTTTAGAACCACTTTAGGTTGGTGGTGGGGGGATGTAACATGGGTGTAACATGAAATAATGTCAGAAAGGTGGATTTAGCCTTTAGGGCCCATTCACACCTGAGCATTTTCAGCTAGTAAAATGCTCATAAAACGCTCCTCTCTGCAGATCCAAAATGCCCAACACGCAAAATCCCATTCATTTAAATGGCCCCCGTTCACATCTGAGCGTTCTGTCGCCTGAAGCAAAACGCCTGAAGCTCAAAAAAGTACATGAGCTCCTTTTTAGGCAGATTACAGGTGGTTTTCTGCTTTTTACATGGGTGACCTTTTGACCTGTACAAAATCGTGGCAAAAATCACATTCCGATGCGCTAAGGCTCCGTTCACATCTGAACGATGGGTGGAATCGGCTCGATTATACCTGAGACTCGCAATAGTAGGAAATCGCGGGAAACTCAGGCATTCCTGGAGCGTTGCCTGTTGATTCAAATAGCACCCCGTGTGCGGCACACTTTTCCCGCGATCCATCGGGCGACAATTGCGGTAAAACCGCCTGACCAGAATCATGAACCTATTATCATGAAATAATAGAAAGAAAAAGAAATAAAATAATAATAAAAAATGAAAAACAACATTAGGATACTATCATATAGAGCAGTGGTTCTCAACTCCAGTCCTCGGGACCCACTAACAGGCCAGGTTTGCAGGATAACTGAAATACATCACAGGTGATATCATTTGCAGCTCAATGATTGCAGTATTCTAGTCTACATCTCCCCAAGGTAATACTTAAAACCTGGCCTGTTGGTGGGCCCCGAGGACAGGAGTTGAGAACCACTGATATAGAGGTATCTGTATGCATTCTACGCATTGATGTTTTGTAGATAAACCAAGGATCCCATTTCAGGTTAAAGGCTTTCTTGGTATTATTAATTGTGTGGAAAATATTCTCCATGGTCTTGATGTCATCTACTCTCGCTATTCTTTGTGGAAAAAGTACAGAACTAGATTTCCAATGGTAGGCAATTGTCCAGTGTGTCAACATTTGCTATCTTTAAGAACTGTGTATCATAAGCAATACACTGGAAACATTGTGGGACTTTGAGTGAGATGCAAAGGAACATGCGTCTCCATCCCTAAATCTGGGAAAAAGAGAGAGGGGTTATTGGGACTTTAAATGAGGAATATTGACCGGAAACAGAAAACTGATGTAGCAATAAAAAGTATTTATTACCCTTCCACACATCATGGGGTGCATGGTAAGTACTAACATAGTAAATACACAGTGTTGCACATACATCAAGTTACAAGATAATAGGGCAATGTATGTATATTGTTGAAAGCATCAAAGCGCTCTGTGTGGTCATGGATGGGGAATCCTCAAAATAGTAGGCTCAAGAGTACAATGCCATATGGATAATGGTAAAAACGAGTAAAAGACACATGGGTCATCTATATAGATAAAAAGCATCAATGTATACCCAACGCGTTTCGTGGGATGATACCCACTCTTTAGGGATGGATGCTGTATTACCTATGAAAAAACACATAATGGCCAAAAGTATTATAATGTACAAACAGATGATAATGCTGGATGTAAGTGGGAGGGACAGGGGGGACACATCCCTGCCCATACTCACATGTATCATAAGCAATGGCCATTATTTCTTTATTTTTTTTAGCCATCTTTGGATTTTCACTCTATGAATAGTTGCATGGTTGGTATCTGGATAGTGACAACAGTGGGCCCTTCCTGTGTAATGTGTGTTGAAACCATCACTCATCATCTCTATCAGAGACCTTCAGGTTTCTTCAGGGGTGCCTTGGAGAAATGCCTAAAAATTGCCTAAAAATATTATAAATGCCAGTGGTTAGATGAAGGCTGTCTTTTAGTTACACAAAGCAACAGATTTTTATTGTGCACCATTAGAGCCTTCCAGCCGCCAATGTCCTAACAACCAATGATATTATTGGTTGACAAGGAGGACATTGGGCACCTGCACAGCATTTGCACATCCCCTACCCCTCTCCGGCAACACTGGGGTCCAGTGGCAGGTGGTGCTTTTGTTTTAGGGGGAGGTGGCAAACAATCCACCCGCTACAACCCCCCCTTTGGTCTGGTCACGGACAGCATCCCCCCCGGTTGGTCAGTCAGTTGGGGCCCCGCACTTGCCCCATCTCATGGGCAGCGCTTTGGGAGGCAACGGCTTCTCTCCAGGCTGTGGGTGGCTGCTTTCTCGGTTCCCCTGAGTCTCCTCCCTCCTCTCCTCTGTGTGCCATGTGTCTTCTCCCTCCTCCTCCTCCTGACGGCCAATCCGATTGGAACTCTTTTCAGTCAATCGGGCGACGGGTCTCATGACCCTCTTCAAATGTTCATTCGCTATTGTCACACAAGTGGGTGGGCTTTGGGCGCAGTGCTCTGCCCCCACACTTTTTTAAAGCCTATTAGAACTTCTGTATCTAATCACGTGCTTAAAAAAAAAAAAAAAAAAACCCGCTGGAATCCATGCATCTGGTGTCCTGCATGTAGATTAGGGGGCTGGATGCATGGATGGGGGGGGGGGAGGCGGCATCCATGTGCCCCTAATGGACAGGCTGCCACTGTTGGGGTCATATTAGTTGAGTGAGTGAGAGAAACTGAGGAAGAAGAGAAACACTGGAAAACAAATCAATACCAGTGTGTAAAGGTGTATTTGCATTGGAAGAATAGAGTAAATCACATCTAACATTGGGTGTCCTACAAGAGTGGATGTGGTGTTTTGAAAAACTATTAGTTTCGTTTTTTACATTTTAAAATGGGGTGCCTTGAGAATTTTAAAGGGAGCCTTGACTTGAAACAAATGGTTGAGAAACACTGGCCTATGTATGACAGAATGACCATGCAGGAGCACAGCTGGGAGCAGTGCCGGGACAAGGTCACCCAGAACCCAGGGCAAATATGCCAAAATGTGCCTCCCTCCCAAGATGTATGAAGAGCATTATGTGCCAGAAAAAATCCACCCCCCCTCCCCCCAAAAAATTGTGCACTAATCTACATATTTGCCCCCTAAGCATACATTCCCCTCCTCCCAGTACAAATCCCCCCTGCTGAAATCCCCCTCCTAGCATAAATCTTTGTCCAAGTTAAGTACACATCCCCACCCCACACACACACACACACTTCAAGTCCCCCTCCTAGCACAAATATCCCCCCCCCAATCCCCCCTCCTAGCACAAATACCCCCCAATCACCCCTATTAGCACAAATCCCCCCCCATTTTTCCCTCCTAGAACAATTCTTACCCCCGGCCACCCCCCAAATTCTCCCACCCAACACAAATACCCACCCCCCTCAATCTCCTTGCCGTGCCCCCCATATCACATGATAAAATAGTGCCCACCTCAGGCACTCCTCCTGCTCACCCCTTGTCCCGGCCCTGGCTGAGAGACAAGGACAGATCACTATCACCTTATATACAGGAAGTATTTGAACAAGGATCCACACAGCAGAATCACTATGAATTATCCCAATGAAAACCACAAATCTGGAAATATTAATAAACAACTTTTTAAATAACATTAAGATAATAAAGATCATACAAGATTTTGGTGACTGGGTTACTATCTACTATAATGTGTTTTTACTAGGGTGTTCTTCCCTGTGCCAACAGGAACTCTGCATATTTAAAAAACAGGTTTGTAGAGAAGACACCTTCATGCCAAAAGGCATCAACTAATATGCCAACAAGTAAAATCTATTTGTTAAAGAACGAGTACCATGAAAAATAATGGATTTGAGAACTGTATGGGGTTAATCAATGTAGTTTTAAAGTATAAAGTATGTGAATTATTTCACATGCTTCTTTTTTTTTCTTCAAAGTGTACATGTCAATTAGGCTATCCTGTAATTTCAATATAGTGGAGGGCTCTAATACCAGTGCCACATCTTTGGTTCAAAATTTAAAGGCTATCCAGTAAAAGTGACAGTGACATGGGTTAGGGCATACTCTAACAGTGTCAATGGTTTATGTTCTTTTTTTTTTTTTGTTTTGTTTTTTTTTTTGCATTTTAAGACACTTTTTCAGTACGAAGTCCATGTTTTTGATTTTACAAATATTTGTGAGCCGAAGAAAATCAGCTTTATAAAGAGTCCCCCTTTACTTCCAGGAGTATCTATCAGAGCCCCATTTACACCCAGAAGAGGCAACCAGAGTCCCTTACATCCTAGAATGTCCATCAGATCTCCACCTTACATCCAGGAGTGCCCATCAGAGTCTTCCCTTACATCTAGGTGTACCCATCAGAGTCTTCCCTTACATGTAGGTGTGCCCATCAGTGTCTTCCCTTATATTGAGGTGTGCCCTTTAGAGTCTCCCCTTACATTCAGGTGTGCCCATCAGAATCTCCCCTTACATCCAGGAGTGCCCATCATAGTCTTCCCTTACATTAACCGCTTGCCGACCGTCGATCGGCAATTGACGGCGACAAGCTGGCTCTCCTGCGCAAATCGCCGTCATATGACGGCGGCTGCGGGATCGAGCCTAGTGAGCGCGCGCGCGCTCACTGTGTGCGGGGAGGGCCAGGGAGCGGGTGCGGCGCAGTCGATCTCCGCTGGCCACCTGCGATGCCCCCCCGGAGCGAAAGAACGGAGGTCCGTGTAAGTAAACACGGACCTCCGTTCTGTGAAGGGGGAAGGGCTGTGATCACAGCCTTCCTCTACACGGAAGGTGTGATTGCTTACCTTCCCCAGCTAGGGCAGTCCCCACACAGTTAGAACACGCCCAGGGAACATAGTTAACCCTTAGAGCGCCCCCTGCAGGTTAACCCCTTCACTGCCAATGGCATTTACACAGTAATCAGTGCATTTTTATAGCACTGATCGCTGTATACATGCCAATGGTCCAAAAAAGTGTCAAAATGGTCCGACATGTCCGCTGAAATATCGCAGTACCGCAAAAAATCGCAGATCGCCGCCATTACTAGTAAAAAAAGATAAATAAATAAAAACCCCAAAAATGAATTCTCATCATCCGTAAACGTGACCACTTTTGCACAAACCAATCAATAAACGCCGATTGCGATTTTTTTATCACAAATATGAGGAAGAATATAGATCGGCCAAAAATGGTGAAAAAAATGTTTTTTTATATTTTTTTTTGGATTTGTATTTTAGCAAAAAGTAAGAAATTTGGGTTTTTTTGAAAAATTGTCGCTCTTCTTTTGTTTATAGCGGCGATCAGAAATGACGCAGTGGTGATCAAATACCACCAAAGGAAAGCTCTATTTGTGGGAAAAAAAGGACGCAAATTTCGTTTGGGTACAACGTCGCACGACCGCGCAATTTTTAGTTAAAGCGACGCAGTGCCGAATCGCAAAAAGGGCTCCTAAAGCTGGAAATCCTTCCGGGGCTGAAGTGGTTAAGGAGCGTCCAATATATTCTCCCCTTACATCGAGGAGTGCCCATCGTAGTCTTCCCTTACATCGAGGAGCACCCATCATATGGGGACTCATCTATGTACCTGTGCCACGTACTTACCTGGCACAGGTACATAGACGACATCCTCATGATTTGGTCGGGGACTCAAGATGGTCTGACGAAATTCATGCTTTTTTTAAATAGCAATACTTTCAATCTTAATTTTACGATGGAATGCAGCCAGGACATCGTCACTTTCTTAGATATTACAATCCGTAAGGATGCAGTAGGCCACATTGCCACAGACCTTTACCGCAAACCCTCTGCGGCTAACACCATCCTTCACGCCCATAGTGCCCATCCTGAACCCCTCAAAAGGAGTATTCCCTATGGACAATATCTAAGATTAAAGAGGAACTGCAGTGACCATGAATCTTTCTTGAAACAAGCCAATATTCTGAAATATCGCCTTCTGAATAGGGGTTATAGCCACAAATGTCTCAAACAAGCTTTTAATAGAACCAAGTCCAAACCACGGGAATCCCTCTTATTCCCCCGTCCCTCTGAGGCATCTCCTACACAGACACAAATAATTCTCAAATTTACAAATGACTGTAGTAAAGTTAGAGACATTATGGGACGGCACTGGCATTTACTACAGGACGATCCTATAGTTGCCAAACACATAGGCAATAGACCCTCAATTACTTTTCGTCGAGCAAAGAACCTTAAGGATAGCCTTACCCACAGTCACTTTGAGCAGCAGAAGGCAATCATACCTTGGGCCCGACCGTATAGGGGCACCAAGAGGTGTGGGAGCTGCAATTTCTGCAGGTGGGTATGGCAATCCAGGAAGGTCCAGCTGCCCAATGGGCAGTCCTGGACCCCTAAACACTCTATTGACTGTAGGATGATAGGAGTCGTATACTACATGGAATGCCTTTGTAAATCCTACTACGTAGGAAAAACCAAGAGACCCTT
>BLSH010470955.1:1266048-1281016 GCA_018402905.1 Glandirana rugosa
ACACAATGACCGTCCTAGTGATCCACTTTTATTACCCTCTTTTCCGACTATTTCAGGGCTGCAATAAATACCTTATATACCTCTTTACCGTGTCTAAAACTAAAAAGAATAAAATCTCTCTCATTACATACCCTTTAATCCGCAAAGGCTCTAGCTATGACTCATTCTAAAGCTAATAGCTTCTCTGCTGGCAAGCAACAATTTCATGGTTTCTTCATTTTCAACCTCTTGATCCTCATGTCACCCCATAGAAAGTAGACAAACTGGATTACATTTATAGAGTTATTCAATTATTGATAGCACCAGCTTTTAACATTATAATCTGGATTGAAGAGTTGCTGTTGTTAAATGCTTCTTCAAAAGTGATTAAAAATATGGTTTGGGTGCTTAAATTATATATAACCCCCAATGCAGTCCTTTGATCTGGTTGCTCCATTCATTTTCTTTATCAGCCTTTTCTCCCATTATTTTCACCTAGTGATCCTGCCAGTAACACACTCCCTCTTCTAGGGTGACAACGCTCACTTACTTAAAGCGGAGTTCCAGGCAAACATTGAACTCCTTAGAAAGCGGTAAGCACCCCCCTCCCCTTTGTTTTTGGCTTTTTGTTCACACCTTTTTTTGGCGAGGTACGTCACTTCCGCTGGGTTTTTTGGCCTGCTCCTTTCACCTGTACGCCTTCTGGGACCAGTGTGTGTCCCAGAAGACAGCAGGCACAATTCAGAAAGAGCCACACGACTCTCGCATGCGCAGCAGGAAACAGGCTGTGAAGGTGTAAGGCTTCACTTTCTGTTGCCCTTAGTAAGGATGCTGGTGCCTGCACCCGGACCCAATGGACAGGTCGGCTTCGGGTGCCAACATCACGGCCTCCCTGGACAGGTAAATGTCTTTAAAGCAGAGCTAAATGCGCTCAATCAGCGTTACCTATTTTTACTCCATATGTTGCTAGCCTTATAAAATAGATAGGAACGTATATTCTATTTACTTGTTTTAAAGGGTAACTCCACTTTCGTGGGGAAAAAAATAGTGAAAAAAGAAAAAATAATATAGCGCATATAATTGCGATATAAGTCATATTTTCATTGAATGTTATTAAAAAAGACCTTTCCTTTTCAATCTGGAGTTGTTCTGTACACAGAGTGTGTACTGAACGCCCCCCCAGAAACATTATTTCCTGATTGTGTGATTGGCTCACCAATTTTCCCAGAAGTCTGCCTAAGACACAAGTCATATTTCAGGAATCCCCTGGAACAAAAATATATTTTTTTGAGAGATACTTTCTATAGCAACACGTCTAAAGGGATGCAGGCCCAGCAGCTTTCTTCATTAATGCCCTGCAGCTGCACACCTGACAGTAATTATGAAACTCCCATTAGGCCCCTTTCACACTTGTGCAACCTGAAATTCGCACGATTTTGCCGCAACTTTGATATGACTTTAAGTAATGCCTGTGTAATATTGAGGTCTATGGACCTCAAATCGCACCAAAGTTGGACCAAAGCAGTGAAGGGACTACTTTGAAGTCAGTGCAACTTGAAGTCGCACAGATATGAATGGTACTCATTGAAAATCATGGGGTATGACTTGTCATGCGGCTTTGCAGTCCCAAGTTGCAGGACAAGTCACACAAGTGTGAAAGGGGCCTAGACACACTCAGTACAGAGGCACAGACAAACACTGAGGGATTTCTTTAGAATAACAAAAGGTAGGAATCTGCAACAAAGTTTGTTATAATCATTGCAATGTACAGAGATCACCCAGAGGGGAATGTTTTTTTCTCAAAAAAAGTGGAGTTACGCTTTAACTTTTTTATTCTTACATTTCTTCAGTTGGTTTCTGACCTAGGCCAAAATGATGTCATACATCCCAGGAGTCTTCATAGGCATTTTTTTTTCATCTGGGGCAGAAGAGGAGGGGCTTTCTCAGCTAAGCATGCCCTCCTTCCTGCATACCTAGGCTAAGGGCAGATGGATTCCAGGAAGTACATGTTACATGAAGCATCTGCCCTTACTCAAATGGCCACCACTAGAAATGCTGGGGGGGTGTTTTTCAAAGTGATTTCATAGCAAAATAAAACATGGAGTCATGGATGGACTGGAGTTTACTTTGAATATTAAAAATGAATTAAATAGCCTCTTTAGTTTGTGGTTTTCAGATACAGTTTAGTTCTGCTTTAAGGAGTCAGTTGGGGAGATTGGCTAAAACTGGTGCACGCAGAATCTGGTGCAGTTGTGCATAGTAATCAACTTCTAATTTCAGATTGTTCAATTAAACTTTGAAAATAAGCCCTCGTTCACTTCGGGCCGTTTTGACATGAGATTTGACATGTCAAATCCATCTAACAGGTGTATATTACCTCTCAAAGTTGCTCTCTGGCTAGCCAAATACTTGTGGGTGCCCGTCCTGGCTCGCCACTGCAGCAACAGGAACAAAAACAAATGGCGGCACTCCAAGAGCAATGCTTACCTGAGTAAGCTCATATTTGAGTGAAACGCGTCTACCTGTTGTCTTGCACCCTGTATGGCTAATTTTTGCAATAAAATACAGTTACCAGCATTGCTTGTGGAGTGCCGCCATTTGTTTTTGTTCATGTCAAATCCATCCCCGATTATTGCCAGCAACGGCACCGTCCGAATCGGTGTGATGCCCGCTTTGCGGCGCCGCACCGATTCCAAAAAGTGGTTCCTGCACTATTTATGGCGACTTTGGGGGCAATTTCAATAGACCTCTGTGCAGGAACACAGATGTCTCTGAAATCGCTCCCAAAGTTGGACTGAAATGATGGTTTGAAATCATGAGAGTTCAGCTGAACTCACACGATTTCAAACCTGCCTTCAGTGTAAACCCGGGCTAAAACATAAAAATTGATTGGTTACACTGCACAGCTGCACCAGATTCTTTTAGTAAATCTTCCCCTATGTAACATTCACTGTACAGATGTGTTAAGCGTTCCCACCATTACCAAAAGCTGTTTACTGTATTGGTTGTAATCGAATTATCTCTTATGATCGTCAACTCCATCTAGTAGCCATAATGCAGCATTTTTTCAGAAAAAAAAACACATTATGGCCACTAGATGGAGCTGACAATCATGGTAGATAATTATATTACAAACAATACGGCAAACATTTGTGGCGTCTGTGTGGATGGTTAAGAGACCCGTACAGCATATGTTTTATACATAGACCCCATTCTGTATCTAGGGTGTAGCAGAGCTGTCACCCCAGACTAATCTTCTGATTTAGACAAAGACACCTCCCACTTTAATCTTCTTTGTTACATGCGGCACAGTGGTTAGCACTTTAACTTGGCAGCAAAAGGGTCGCTGGTTCGAATCCCTACCATGACACTACCTGCCTGGAGTTTGCATGTTCTCCCTGTGTCTGCGTGGGTTTCCTCTGGGTACTCTGGTTTTCTCCCATGCTGGTAGGTTAATTGGCTCCTCTCTAAATTGGCCCTAGTATGTGTATTTATGAATGGGAGTCAGGGACTTTAGATTGTAAGCTCCTTGAGGGTAGGGACTGATGTGAATGTACAATGTATATGTAAAAGCAATGAGTACATTGATTGTGCTATATAAGTACCTGCAATAAATAAAGTATACAGGAGATGTTATGTAGTTCACTGAAGATAGCAAGAAAACTGATAACATTCTTTAAAAGTTTAGTTTAGTGCGCAGGAAGTCACAAGAACACAACATTTCTGATAAGATCAACAGGTATTTTTCTGTACTATGCAGCAAATGTACTAACTAATGCAGCAAATGTACTAACTAATGCAGCCACCATCGAGGTGACATCACTTCTGCGCATGAGGCCATCATTCCAGCACACAGAGCCTGGCCCAGCAATATTTCTTTCTGCAATAACATGCATCTACCTGCGCACTCACTGTCTTCTCTGGCAATGCAAACTGAGCTGCGCATGCACAGTTCAGTTTGCATTGCCAGAGAAGACAGTGGGTAGGCAGGTAGATGCATGTTATTGCAGAAAAGACATTGCATTTCTCTTCTGCAATAAAAGCCTGCCTGTTGCTGTTTGCTACAGCAGAACATAAGTTAATCTTTAGGCCTCATACACACGGACGTTTCTAAAAAAATAAACAAAACGTCGGGCCAGACGTCAAGGAAAAAAAGTTGACGTTTTTCTGCGTTTTGAGCGTTAGTGAGCGTCGGTGTCAATAGGCGTTTTTTTTAAAAAATCATCCCTCTGCTATTTTTCAACCTAAAAACGTCGGCGTCAAAAAACGCCGGAAAACGCCGGTATAATATTAGGTGGCGTTTGATGGCGTTTGTTGGCATATTGTGGCGTCGGCATCAAAAAATGCCAAAACGTTACAGCCTCAGAACGCACTGGCCGTGGGTTCTAGTTTAAGCTCACTAACGCCGACGCCATCTACAGCTCAAAAACGTTGGCGTTTTTATGGGGCCATTGACTAACATGGAGAGCTGCAAAAAACGCCAGAAAACGCCGGCGTCAAAAAACGTCCGTGTGTCTGAGGCCTTAAATGTGAGCTCTCTCTCATTACTTTTATCTATCTTTTGTCTTCTATTCTCTCTCTCTTGTTAGTGTGAACGAGTCCTTATTGTTCTTGTTCCTTTGCTCTTATGGGTTTTTTCAGCATTCAAAAATATTACTTCTTTGATTTTTTTTGTAACATAAAAAATACATTCTTGCAATAATCCCTTAAAATGAGAGCATAGCTGGACTGTAAGATTAGTAATGTTTAACTTGCTAGTAGCAAATGAAATGCTAAAGTATTCTTAACACCCAAAAATAGCCTCTCCTCCCAGTGAAAATTGTAAATCAGGTGTAAAAATCACAAGGGAGCTATTCCATGAGTTGATGCAATGTTTCTTCAGTCATTTTTTTCGTCTTTCCATCTATTAAATCCTCTGCCTTTGTTGTTTTAACTTTGGATAGTAAAACATTTTTTTTCTGCCAGTAAATACCTTATACAGCCCACTTTCTGTTTCTTGTCTGGTAAAATGCCTCGGCTTATGACATCATGCACAGCTCTCTCTCTCTATGTCTCGTGAGAGTTTGCCATGAAGGGAGGGTGGATGAGTCATACGAGGGCCAATGAGAGCTGCAGAGCTGGAGGTGTGCCTCTGTGTGTCTGTGTAAACCCAGGAAGTGAACAGGCAGCAGCTTCAGCTGCCCACAGTTAAAATGGCTGCAGCCAGACTCAGTGGAGGGAGATTTCTGCAGCATATTTGGCAAGTACAGAATCACAGCATATATAAAATAGTATGCAAAGTGGTTGGAGGGAAGCTTCAGAATGGCAAAGATGTTTTTATTACAAATTATGTGAGCAGACTGCAGTTCCTCTTTAACGGGTACCATACCGGCTCGCGTACATTTACTGCTGCAGAGTGGCTAAGGAGTGCGAATCACCATCTATAAATGGTGACTCGTTCTTGTGCCCGCCGCACTCTGCAGGAGTGTGCCCACGGCTCGGGCGGGCCGGATGTCCGCCAGCCAGCCGCGATGACCTAGCAGAGAGAAAGAACGGGTAAACCGCCGATGTAAACGCGGCGGTTCCCCGCTCTGTCAGTGGGCATTTAACCACTTCAGCCCCGGACGAATTTCCCACTTTAGGACCAGAGCACTTTTTGCGATTCGGCGCTGCGCCGCTTTAACTGACAATTGTGCGGTCATGCGACGTTGTACCCAAACAAAATTTGCGTCCTTTTTTTCCCACAAATAGAGTTTTCTTTTGGTGGTATTTGATTGCCTCTGCGTCATTTCTTATCGCCGCTATAAACAAAAGAAGAGCGACCATTTTGCTAAAATTCAAATCCCAAAAAAAAATATAAAAAAACATTTTTTTCACCGTTTTTGGCCGATTTATATAATTCCTCATATTTGCGATAAAAAAAATTGCAATCAGCGTTTATTGATTGGTTTGCACAAAAGTGGCCGCGTTTACGGATGGTGAGAATTCATTTCTGGGGTTTATATATATATTTTTTTTTTTACTAGTAATGGCGGCGATCTGCGATTTTTAGCGGTAATGCGATATTGGGGCAGACATGTCGGACATTTTTGACACTTTTTTGGGACCAATGACATTTATTCAGCGATCAGAAATTTAAATGTCCACTGATTACTGTATAAATGTCATTGGCAGTGAAGGGGTTAACCTGCAGGGGGAGAGCTAGGGGTTAATCATGTTCCCTGGGTGTGTTCTTACTGTGGGGGGGTTGGGCTAACATGGGCATGAGAGATCTAACTGATCCCAGTGACAGGGATCAGTAGATCTCTCATGCCCCACTGACAGAGCGGGGAACCGCCATGTTTACATCGGCGGTTTCCCGTTCTTTCCCTGTAGCCGCTCATCGCGGCTCGCCGGCGGACATAGGGTCCGCCCGAGCCGCGGGCACACTCCCCAGGAGTGCAGCGGGTGCGCGCGCGCGCGCCCCCTGGTGGCCAAATGCAGATCGCCGCTTATTTACGGCGATTCGCGCAGGGCTCCCCGACTGTCGCCGTGAAAAGACAGCGCACGGTGGGGAACCAGTTAAAAGATCTACTGATCCCTGTCACTGGGATCAGTTAGATCTCTTATGCCCCTGGTAGCCCAGCCCCCTCACAGTTAGAACACGCCCAGGGAACACAGTTAATGCCAATGACATTTATACAGTAATCAGTGGATATTTACATTTCTGATCGCTGAATAAATGTCCCAAAAGGTCCCAGAAAAGTGTCAACAATGTCCGACATGTCCACCCCAATAAAAAATTGCAGATCGCCGCCATTACTAGTAAAAAAGAAAAATTGTAAAAACACCAGAAATGAATTCTCATGGTTTGTAAACGCGGCAACTTTTGCACAAACCAATCAATAAACGCCGATTGTGATTTTTTTCTTACCAAAAATATGAGGAAGAATATAAATCGGCCAAAACCGATGAATACATTTGTTTTTATATATATATATATATATATATATATATTTTTGGATTTGTATTATAGCAAAAAGTAAGAAATATATATTTTTTTTGCAAAATTGGTAGTACAATTTATACATATACATCATTATGTGCAGTTTTTGCTTGTAAAAGCAGAAAGAAATTGCATTGGTTAGCAAGTTTCCCCTAGTTGTTAGTTTATTCCTTCTCTGCTCTAAGAAGAGCTTGAAAACCGGCATTTATTGTCTGTGAAGGTTCTTATTTATATAGAATAGTGGCCTCCCAACTGCGGCCAGCTGCGGCCCTTTGCTTGCCTTTATCAGGCCCTAGGGGCACTATTTCATTCACTGATACCAACAATAGGGCATAATCCCCCCCACTGAGACATGTGAAGGAGCACAATTCCTCCCAATTACAACAACATTGGGGCAAATATTCCTCACAATGACACCAACAATGGGGCAAAATGACACCAAAGATGGGGCCCAATTCCTCCCACTGACACCAAGAATGGGGCAAAACTTTTCCCACCGACACCAATGAATTTGCACAATTCCTCATAATAACACCAACAATTGGGCCCAATGACAACAATGATGGGGTACAATTCTTCCCAATGACACCGACAATTGAGCCTGATGACACAAACAATGGGGCACAATTCCTCCTAATGACACCAACAATTTGGCCGATGACACCAACAATGGGACACAATTCCTCCTCATGACACCAACAATTGGAACAATGACACCTATGATGGGGCACAATTCCTTCCAATGACACCAACGATGTGGCACAATTCCTCCCACTGACACTAAAGATGGGGCATTGTTTATTCCCACTGATGTTGAAGCCTTTTTTACTTCCAGCCGCCACAGTCCGGCCCTCCTAAAGTCCAAAGGACAGTAAACTGGCCCCCCTGTTTAGGAAGTTTGGAGACCCTTGATCTAGATCATGTTATATTTAGTAGTAGTTACATTCAGCTAGACTTGTTCTGTAATGTTGAAGATGATTTGTCACCTGCCTGACCTAAGATGGCTGCCAGAGTCACATGGACTGCCAGCATTCAATTAGATAGGTGCCCCAGTGACTCAGGAAACCATGTTCCTCTCGACTTCCTCTCCCTCTGAAATGCCAATGCAGTTGAGTGCCACCTGCAGCGGAGAAAGCAGACTGCACCTACCTACAAGCCTGCCCAATCACTGGGCATTCCTATCTGGACATGGGGGGGTAAAGGGGTGCTACACTGGAAAGGCCAGGAAATTCTACCAGTAAGAGATTTTAACCATTGGATTTACTTAGAAATTGATGCAATACTCATAATCAATCATGATCCATATTATATTGAATAACTTGCTCAGCTATCACCATCTTGTCTATTTAGAGTAGAAAAGAAGAATATATATGACTATAGAGAAGAAGAAACGTGACTATACAGGTTACCATACACATAGAGCTCTGTATGTTGGAAAGAGGACGTTTGTTTATTCATGATTCGTGAGCAGCGATTTAGTTTGGCTTTGCTTATTTTATATTGAAATTTTATTATCACATAGTTTAAGGATGGATGCTTGAAAAATAAACCCATTACTCAGCGATCTATGGCAGATGGGCAGACCCAGTCTGTAGCTACTAACACCACAGTTATTGCTGTCAGTTTTATGTACTGTGGCAATCCTAATATTGAAGGCAATCACAGCTGCAGTATATATGAATGAATGACAACCTATGTACTTAGTGTTATAAACGAGGAAAGTAATAAATAAAGGCAGCTATATTGGTGTTTCTTGTGCAGGACGGCTTTGCTGGTGCCCAGTTTGGATATTTGTTTCATTCATTTCTAAGAATTTCTTATACTAGAATTAGAGAAAAAGGGACTGTACTGGACAATGTATATACTATATCATATTTTCCATCCAGTGGGTTTAATATATGTTTATTTTTAATTTAATACGCATTAACTGCATTAGCATCTTTGTTTCTTGATGTAGCAAGATTTTAAAATTAGACTACAAAGGGGTATTTAAAGGGAATTTCCCCATTGAAGAAAATCTATTATGTAATTGTAAAACAAAATCACCCACCACAAAGAGAATGAATGGTGAACATTTACCACATTTGTTTTTCATTCTAGCAATAAGTGAGATTCCTAAAATAATCTGACATTTTTTACCATCTAGGCTGCATAACTACAAAACATAGGACCCCTATTGCAAAATAATGACAGAGCTTCCCACCCAACTCTTTTTATCAGTACACAGCATTGTGCATTTGTAGTAAGAGGTATACACTATATTGTCAAAAGTATTGGGACTCCTGCTTTTACACGCACAGGGACTAATGGCATCCCATTCTTAGCCCGTACACTGATAAAAAATATTCTTTTGGCTTCTAATTTTAAAATAAAAATGTTATAATTTTCAACAAATAAATACATTTTAATTAGAGTTGAGCAGACACCTGGATGTTCGGGTTCGGCGGGTTCAGCCGAACTTCGCGAAAAAGTTCGGGTTCGGTACCGAACTTGACCCCAGACCCCGAACCCCATTGAAGTCAATGGGGACCCAAACTTTTCGACACAAAAATGGCTGTAAAAAAGTCCTGGAAAGTGCTAGAGGGCTGCAAAAGTAAGTAAAATGGGGGTAAGAGTAGGACAAGTGCCCTACAAAAAAATGGGGATAGGGAAAATAACTTAAAATCAAATAAAAAAAATAAAAATGGGAAGGGGGGGTGGATGTGGAGTAGGAGCCTAGAGGTTGACTAGGCCGTGACCGTGGCAGTGTAGGTGGAAGTGGCGGTGGTGGAGGAGGAGGAGGAGGAGGCAGCCAAGACTTTTTGTTGTTTGTTTGCTTTTTCTTTCTAATTGGGGTAGCCTCCAAAATATTGAGGCATATTCAAAAAAACAAGTATACCAATGGCTGTGTGAGGCCGGTCTAAATGTCTATTCTGCACAATTTTAGAACAATAATCTGTCCCTTACAGCACCAGCAGGAACCTCTCCCTATAGAACTAGGAGATGATTATAGAGCAATAATCTGTCCCTTACAGCAACAGCAGGAACCTGACCCAATAGCAGTAGGCGATGATTTTAGAACAATAATCTGTCCCTTACAGCAACAGCAGGAACCTGCCCTATAGCAGTAGGCATTGATTTTAGAACAATAATCTGTCCCTTACAGGAGCAGCAGGAACCTCTCCCTATAGAACTAGGAGACAATTTTAGAACAATAATCTACCCCTTACAGCACCAGCAGGAACCTCTCCCTATAGAACTAGGAGATGATTATAGAACAATAATCTGTCCCTTGCAGCAACAGCAGGAACCTGACCCTATAGCAGTAGGTGATGATTTTAGAACAATAATCTGTCCCTTACAGCGACAGCAGGAACCTCTCCCTATAGCACTAGAAGATGATTTTAGAACAATAATCTGTCCCTTACAGCAACAGCAGGAACCTGACCCTATAGAACTAGATGATGATTTTAGAACAATAATCTGTCCCTCAAAGCAGTAGACTCTACCTAGTCCAGTATCAGATTGTTCTGTAATGCAGGATGAGATGTTATTAGATCTGCAATCTGTCCCTAAAAGCAGGAGTAGTAATCTCTACCTAGTCCAGAATCAGATCGTTCTGCAATGCAGGATGAGATCTGCAATCTGTCCCTCAAAGCAGTAGTAGTAGTAATCTCTACCTGGTCCAGAATCAGACTGTTCTGTAATGCAGGATGAGATGTTATTATATCTACAATCTGTCCCTCACAGCGCAGGCAGCATCCTCTCCCTATACTAGCCTGAGAGCATGTGACATGCAGCACTACGTGACTCCATATACTTATACAGAGGCTGGGTCACATGATGCACTGGCACAAGTGCAAACCAGTGAAACGCTTGTTGATTGGCTGCCCTGCAGCTATTCAACAGGCCGGATAAAATACCCGAATCCAAACTTTTTTTTCAAATGCCCGGGTTCAGGTTCGGGTCCGGGTCACGGACACCCCAAAGTTCAGGTTCGCTCAACTCTAATGTTAATTAATTTACTTTGATATATTAAGTAACTTTCTTAATTTCCATTAGTTCTTAAAACACACCTTTTACTTTTACAAAAATATTGTATAATATTGAGTAATCGAGAAAAAACTTTTAAGGTATGTGCAATTTCATATTCTAATTGAGTTACATTTACTTACAAAAAATATCGTTTTATTTGACTGAAATTGTAGGAAGCATAAAAACTAGGGTTCCAGACAAATAATAGGGCAGCAGAGTGGTGTAGTGGTTAGCACTTTCGCCTAGCAGCGAAAGGGTTGCTGGTTTGAATCTATATGTATGAATGTGAGTTAGGGATCTTAGATTGTAAGCTCCTTGAGGGTAGGGACTGATGTGAATGTACAATATATATGTAAAGTGCTGCATAAATTGACGGCACTATATAAGTACCTGAAATAAATATTATGTATTCCTAACTTAAACTTATGGTCTAGACCTGGTAAAATTGAGTTGGCTTTACTTGAACCTATGGTCTATAAACTGGAAAATTGAGTTGGCTTTACTTAAAACTACAGTTCCAGACAAGTCACGGTATGTATTCCTAACTTAAAACACTATGGTCTATAAACTGAAAAAAGTTGATTTGGCTTTACTTAAAACAACAAAGTTGAAAACATGAAAAGTCTAACGAGTCAGACAAAAATAAGTTTAGTTGACAGTACTTAAAAAGCTGATGCGAATAGTTGCCTCACATTTTTTGAGTAGACCCAGCACAATATTTTTTACAGTGTAGGGTTCAATATTGAGTTGGTCCACCCTTTGCAGTTATAACAGCCTTAGTTCCAGTGAAGGGAACTCTTAAGGTGTCAGCATACCAAGACATTTTGGACAATGTCATGCTCCCAACTTTGTGGGAACAGTTTGGGGATGGCCCCTTCCTGTTCCAACATGACTGTGCACCAGTGCACAAAGCAAGGTCGATAAAGACATGGATGAGCGAGTTTGGGGTGGAAAAACTTGATGGTCTGCACAGTGATCTGACCTCAACCTGATAGAATACCTTTGTGATGAATTAGAGCTGAGACTGCGAGACAGACCTTCTCATCCAACATCAGTGCCTGACCTCACAAATGCGCTTCCCATAGACACTCCTAAACCTTGTGGACAGCCTTCCCAGAAGAGTTGAAGCTGTTATAGCTGCAAAAGGTGGACCAACTCAATATCGAATCCTACAGACTAAGACTGGGATGCCATTAAAGTTCATGTGCGTGTAAAGGCAGACGTCCCAATACATTTAACAATATAGTGTATATTGCATCCCTAACTTGTAACATCTACTGCATTTCTGCTAATATTCCCCTTTACATTGGTGGTCAGTGTGGATGATCTTTTTATGTACAAAAAGCCCCCTTTTCTCTAATCATCAGTGGGGAGTGACCTCTTATGTACCATCAGACCCTTTATAAGGTGCCTTGATTCCATTGTTGGTCAGAGGATCACATGGCAACATATTGATAGGCCTCCCCTCAACTCTTTTTGTCCTCAACACAGCACTGTGTGTAGAAAGAATATATTGCATACCTAATCAAAAGCCCCCTTCACAATTGATGGCCAGCAGCTTCGACTGCATTACTGATAATAGTCCCCTTTTCTTTGTTCGTCATTATGGGACACTGTTATCTCTCCTTACAAAAAGTTGCTTCTCTGTATTCTCTGTCTCATCTTTGACGAAGCAAGCCAGCCGCGTGGAATGTGTCACCTTTTGCCCTGCCATTTTGCCTTTTGATATTGCTCATCTGTATATGTTTTTATCTCTTCAATAAATTTGGAATTTTGCATCAACTTGGTTGTGCAGCCATCCTATCTTCTTCCTATACTCAAATCTGCAGCAGTGACAGGGCGTGCACCCCACCTGATGCTGATGCAATTGTAGCCAACTAAGGTTTCACCTGGAGCAGTTACCTTTGTGTTTATTATTCTCTGATGGCCAGTGGCAAGCGACCTCCTATATCCCCCCAGGCCTCCAATAAAGTGCCCTAATTCCACTGATGATCAGTGTTAAGGTGTTCTTTTCTACCCATTCCACTAATCAGTAAAAGTTTTCTTTACATTGGTGGCCAGTGGCTAGGCGTTCTTTCATGCACACCAGTTAAAAAACTCCCTTTACATGGATAGCCAATGGCTAAGTGTCTTTATTTTTAATCACTCCTGTTGAAAAGTCACATTTAAATTGGAACTCGTTTACGGACTCTAAAGTCTAGCACCACCTGCTGCCTAATCTTTCCATTATCTTTTAGCAGGTCATTGACTGAATCAGAACAATCATTGATTTGTCTCTTTTTGATTCTCCTGAATACAGTTGCTAGAAAAAGTATGTGAACCCTTTGGAATGATATGGATTTCTGCACAAATTGGTCATAAAATGTCACAACAATAGACAAACACAATCTGCTTAAACTAATTGCACACAAAGAATTAAATGTTACCATGTTTTTATTGAACACACCATGTAAACATTCACAGTGCAGGTGGAAAAAGTATGTGAACCCTTGGTTTTAATAACTGGTTGAACCTCCTTTGGCAGCAATAACTTCAACCAAACGTTTCCTGTAGTTGCAGATCAGACGTGCACAATGGTCAGGAGTAATTCTTGACCATTCCTCTTTACAGAACTGTTTCAGTTCAGCAATATTCTTGGGTTGTCTGGTGTGAATTGCTTTCTTGAGGTCATGCCACAGCATCTCAATCGGGTTGAGGTCAGGACTCTGACTGGGCCACTGCAGAAGGCGTGTTTTCTTCTGTTTAAGCCATTCTGTTGTTGATTTACTTCTATGCTTTGGGTCATTGTCCTGTTGCAACACCCATCTTCCGTTGAGCTTCAGCTGCTGCACACATGGCCTTAAGTTCTCCTGCAAAATGTCTTGATAAACTTGGGAATTCATTTTTCCTTCGATGATAGCAATCCATCCAGGCCCTGACGCAGCAAAGCAGCCCCAAACCATGATGCCCATACCAACATACTTCACAGTTGGGGTGAGTTTTTGATGTTGGTGTGCTGTGCCTCTTTTTTTCCACACATAGTGTTGTGTGTTTCTTCAAACAACTCAACTTTGGTTTTGCCAGTACTGCTGTGGAACATCCAGGTGCTCTTGTGCAAACTGTAAACATGCAGCAATGTTTTTTTTTACAGTAGTGGCTTCCTCTGTGGTATCCTCCCATGAAATCCATTCTTGTTTAGTGTTTTACGTATCGTAGATTCGCTAACAGGGATATTAGCATATGCCAGAGACTTTTGTAAGTCTTTAGCTGACACTCTAGGATTCTTCTTCACCTCTTTGAGCAGTCTGCACTGTGCTCTTGCAGTCATCTTTACAGGACGGCCACTCCTAGGGAGAGTAGCAGCAGTGCTGAACTTTCTCCATTTATAGACAATTTGTCTTACCGTGGACTGATGAACAGCAAGGCTTTTGGAGATACTTTTATAACCCTTTCCAGCTTTATGCAAGTCAACAATTCTTAATCGTAGGTCTTCTGAGAGCTCTTTTGTGCGAGGCATCATTCACATCAGGCAATGCTTCTTGTGAAAAGCAAACCCAGGACTGGTGTGTGTTTTTTATAGGGCAGGGCAGCTGTAACCAACACCTCCAATCTCATCTCATTGATTGGACTCCAGTTGGCTGACACCTCACTCCAATTAGCTCTTGGAGATGTCATTAGTCTAGGGGTTCACATACTTTTTCCACCTGCACTGTGAATGTCTACATGGTGTGTTCAAAACATAGTAACATTTAATTCTTTGTGTGTTATTAGTTTAAGCAAACTGTGATTGTCTATTGCTGTGACTTAGATGAAGATCAGATCACATTTTATGACCAATTTGTGCAGAAATCCATATCATTCCAAAGGGTTCACATACTTTTTCTTGCAACTGTATGTCCATATTTGATTTGTGTATGTAGACAGGATGAACCAGTCAGTTAGGTGCTGTCCTGGCTGGAGACTAGGTCCAGTGAGAGTGGTCATCCCCCAGAGACAGTTGGGTTGAGAGAGTTCAACAGAGTTCCAGTGCAG
>BLSH010470955.1:1281026-1301317 GCA_018402905.1 Glandirana rugosa
CGACGATGAGAGGGATCCGCACCGGCAGGACATTTCTACTGACGTTCTCGTCTCGCGTGTGACGAGTTACTCCACTTCTTCTTAGGATCTCACAGTCGATTTCTCAATGTTTTCAGAGACCGTATACGATTGTAGGGACAATCGTTTAGATACTATGCATTTTGTGATTTGTTCTTACCTAAAGTACCCTCCTATGGTGTCTCATTCGGTGACGACAGGTTTTTTTTGTAACGACGTGCAAATGTCAAACGTGTTCTCGTGGACCTACAAGGTGTCGTCATGACCGTTTTATAAGACACCTCTAACAGGGATGTTAGCATATGCCAGAGACTTTTGTAACTCTTTAGCTGACACTCTAGGATTCTTCTTCACCTCATTGAGCAGTGTGCGCTCTGCTCTTGCAGTCATCTTTACAGGACGGCCACGCCTAGGGAGAGTAGCAGCAATGCTGAACTTTCTCCATTTATAGACAATTTGTCTTACCGTGGACTGATGAACAGCAAGGCTTTTGGAGATACTTTTATAACCCTTTCCAGCTTTATGCAAATCAACAATTCATAATCGTAGGTCTTCTGAGAGCTCTTTTGTGCGAGGCGTCATTCATATCAGGCAATGCTTCTTTTGAAAAGCAAACCCAGAACTGGTGTGTGTTTTTTATAGGGCAGGGCAGCTGTAACCAACACCTCCGATCTCATCTCATTGATTGGACTCCAGTTGGCTGACACCTCACTCCAATTAGCTCTTGGAGATGTCATTAGTCTAGGGGTTCACATACTTTTTCCACCTGCACTGTGAATGTCTACATGGTGTGTTCAAAACATAGTAACATTTAATTCTTTGTGTGTTATTAGTTTAAGCAAACTGTGATTGTCTATTGCTGTGACTTAGATGAAGATCAGATCACATTTTATGACCAATTTGTGCAGAAATCCATATCATTCCAAAGGGTTCACATACTTTTTCTTGCAACTGTATGTCCATATTTGATTTGTGTATGTAGACAGGATGAACCAGTCAGTTAGGTGCTGTCCTGGCTGGAGACTAGGTCCAGTGAGAGTGGTCATCCCCCAGAGACAGTTGGGTTGAGAGAGTTCAACAGAGTTCCAGTGCAGTTGTGGGTTGCGAGACCCTTTGGATATGGAGATTACATAGTTACATAGAAAGTCAGGTTAAAAAAAGACACAAGTCCACCTAGTTAAACCTATAAAAGGGCAAAATAAATCATACAATCCCATATAAGCAATCCTACACCCACAGTTGATCCAGAACCAGCTCTTGAGGGAGTCTATTCCACATTTTCACAGCTCTTACTGTGAAGAAACCTTTCCATATTTGGAGATTAAATCTCTTTTCCTGCAGACGTAAAGAGTGCCACTTGTCCTCCGTGATCACCTTAAAGTGAATAACTAATCACCATGTTCACTACAGTGCCTTGAAAAAGTATTCACACCCCTTGAAATCTTCTATATTTTGTCATGTTACAACAAAAAACGTAAATGTATTTTATTGGGATTTTAAGTGATAGACCAACACAAAGTGGCACATAATTGTGAAGTGGAAGGAAAATGATAAATGCTTTTCAAAATTTTGACAAATAAATATGTGAAAAGTGTGGCATGCATTTGTATTCAGCCTCCTGATACGACTAACTAAAATCTAGTGGAACCAATTGCCTTCCAAAGTCACCTAATTAGTAAATAGAGTCCACCTGTGTGTAATTAAATCTCAGTATAAGTACAGCTGTTCTGTAAAGCTCTCAGAGGTTTGTTAGAGAACATTAGTTAACAAACAGCATCATGAAGGCCAAGGAACACAGCAGGGTTTGGATTTAAAAAGATATCTAAAGCTTTGAACAATTCACAGAGCACTGTTCCTTCCATCATCCGAAAATGGAAAGAGTATGGTACAAATGCAAAACCTACCAAGACATGGCCGTCCACCTAAACAGCCATGCTGGACAAGGAGAGCATTAATCAGAGAAACAGCCAAGAGGCCCATGATAACTCTGGAGAAGCTGCAGTGATCCACAGCTCAGGTGGGAGAATTTGTCCACAGGACAACTATTAGTCATGCACTCCACAAATCTGGCCTTTATGGAAGAGTGGCAAGAAGAAAGCCATTGGTGAAAGAAATCCATAAGAAGTCCCGTTTGCAGCTTGCGAGAAGCCATGTGGGGGACACAGCAAACATGTGCAAGAAGGTGCTCTGGTCAGATGAGTCCAAAATTGAACTTTTTGGCCTAAAAACAAAACACTATGTGTGGCGGAAAACTAATACTGCACATCCCCCTGAACACACCATCTCCGCCGTGAAATGTTGTGGTGGCAGCAGTGGGGGCGCATGGGCGCCGCCCCCTGTCCATGCGCCCGGCTCCCTGATCTACATATCAGGGCGCCAGACTATGGATTCCAGTGGTGAGAGAGTGGATTTTTAAATCAGAGGCTCTAATAGGCTTAAAAAAGCCTCCTTCCGGCCAATCAGGAAGCGGATCTGCGACCCATCACCTGATTGGCTGAAAGGACAGGCGATCCTATTGGACTTCTAGGAGAAGAAAGGCGGAGCCTCACAGAAGACACAGGAACTTGCCCGCTGCCCATAGTAGCCCGCTGGAGCTTACAACCCGCTAAGCCTGCAACCCGCTGCTGCTCACCGAAGCCTGCCGCTGCCCGATGGAGCCCACAACCCGCCAAAGCCCGCAACCCGCCTCTGCCCACCGAAGTCTGCAACCGATGGGGTAAGTGTGGGGGGGGGGGGGATGCTGAGATGTCGCCAATGAAAATGGGCAAAATATTGACTTGGGGGGCTGAATACAAATGCAAGCCACACTTTTCACAGATTTATGATTTGTACAGGGGCAAAATTATATATCTCTCTCTCTGGAGTTCATAGCTCTCTTAAAAGAAAGGACTTTGTTTGTTTTGGAAACTGCAACTTGGCATTGCATGCCGTTATTAAGCTTATGATTTACCAAAACACCCAGATCCTTCTCCACTATGGATTTCCCCAGTTGTACTCCCCCTAGTATGTATGATGAATATATCGTCTTAGCCCCCAAGGGCATAACTTTACATTTATCAACATTAAACCTCATTTGCAACATAGTTGCCCAATGAAACACTGGGGTCGGCTTGGAGATGGCTGATGAGACCCGTAGGAGCAGGAGAATGTCGCTCACTATGGCCTGCACATAGAGGCTTTGACTTGGGGTTCATCCTGAAGTGCTCGAGATATGTCTCTGAAGGATTATGATTACTGGACTACACTCTTGCAGGTATGCCGGGGCAACACATAAGCCTATAGTTATAGTTATGGAACTAGGAAAATAATGTCTTGCCTGTTGAACTGTGAAATGTCTATTTTTGCCCTTTTTCTATGTAAAGCATTGAAACATAGTCCTTGCTTGTATTGAAGTTACTAAAGAGGGGCGTCGTAAGTAAGTGGCACACACATAGTTCACAGAGTGGGTCTTAGCACACAGACGTATGAAGACTCTGATGTAGAGTAAAGTAATGTGAAAACACATGTGGTTACCTAGAGTAATGGAGGCTTAATAAGCAGCCTGTCGATAGCGCATACCTGTTATAGGTTGACAGCCTCTAGCAGCGAGGGAGATGTTGTCGGCACACCTTCTGACAGCGGTCTGTCTCCCATAGCAATGAGAGCGGATTGCACTGCAGAGGATCCCCTCCTGTACAGAGGTTGGGAAGTTCAAGAGTTAAGTTACGTGCACGTGCAGAGTGCATGGCAGGGCCCATTACGCTACTTGGGAGTAGTGGTGGAAAACACTGGACAGGTGTATGTGGACATTGGCTCAGCGTGTCCCTCCAAAATGCAAGTTACTGTGAATGTGTACATAGTCACGCGGAGCCGAGAGCTAACTGGAGAACAGTTATAGTGCCAGTGCAGATGGTGTACGTTTATCCCTAAGAGTAGAGGTCCACCTTAAGGTTGAGCATTTCCCCATGAAAGCCTTAGCCTTGCCCCAAGGCATTGGTGAAGACAGCACAGGGCAAAGGTACCCCATGTGTGTGTGTAAAGTGACTCTGTATCCAATGCCTAGTGTAGCCCAGACAAACTCAAGCAGGGTAGGCCTCCCATGTGACCCAGTACTTGGCTCATAACTCATGAGCTATGAGTAAGCACCCGTAAGCTAGGGTTGCGAAACACGTTAGGTGCATTTTTTCTTGTTCTGTACTGTATGAAACATTAAAAAAGAATAAAGAGCATTTTGAGGAGTGCGTCTATCCGGAACTTTATTCCTTCCTAATATATGAGGAAAGTTGGCACACTATCGGTTGTAGAAAAAAATAGATGTATACTGATAATCCGCTAGTAAAACTGTTGGTATACAACAAATTGTTGTTTTGATCCAACACTGACTCAGTCAGATACCTGTAAATGCCCTTTGCAGGCAGGGACCGCGGGCCTCTTTTGATGTAGCATAAAGAGGTCTTTGGTGCTAGCTGTCCTTCACCCATGGCTATTACTCCCAGTACCGCCTCTTCAGGCACTGCCAGCCCTCCTGGCTACATCTCCACAGTCCTCCCAGACTGAATCTGCATCCATCCCAAACTGCTTGCACCCAGTTTCTTCAGGCATACCTCTCAGTCCTCTGACTGCAACACTCACCAGCCCACGTAGCTGTCTTCCTCCATGGGGATCTGCCCTGCAGTGTCCTCCTACTGTCCTCTCCTTTCTCCCGTGCCTCCTGGTCAGGACCCTCCTGTGAGTCTTAAAGAGGGGTCCCTTCCACACCCGAGCCCAGGCCTGATGTTAAAAGAAGATTGCGCTGAGGACTTGTTTGCAGTTTGTTGTTGTTTCCTCATGCTCCCGGGGGAGGCGGCGCCGGGCAGCTCTATTTGAACTTCCTGCTCCTGTCAGCAAGTGCTGTCCGTTCTACAGCGTCTGAGTACCTGTGAGCCCAGCTCTGTTCCTGTATTCCTGCTCCTGTGTTGTACCTGCCTTCCTGATCCGACCCGGCCTGTCCTGACCTGCTGTTTGTCTGCCTGCACCGACCCCGGCTATCCACGACCATCCAATTGTCTGAACCCTCTGTACCTCCGCTGCCAGTCTGTTAATGAACCCTGCTAAGACTTGACCACCCTTTGCCTGACCATCTTGTGCCACACAGCCTGCCAGTTGATGACCCAGCCTGAACGATCATTCTTCTGCCCAGCACGACCATCTGGACCTTCACCCCACCACCAGTGACCATCCAGCCCTTGTGCCATCCCGCACTCTCGGGCTCCCTGTCTGCTCTACCAGGGACCCCTGAATCGGGTACGCAAGAGTGGTTGCTCCTTGCACACGCCAGACTCTACCACCAGGATCGTGACAGTAAGGGACAGCCATGTCCGAGTCTACGCAGGGGACACCCTCACCTATGGATGAACTATGCATCCACTTGGCCGGCCTCACTCAGGCAGTGAAAGATTTGCAAGATGGCTACAACCACCTGGAGGAGCAAATACGTGAAGCACGTGAGCTTTCCGCTCCCCCCGCACCAGGAGAAGGAGCTGTAGCAGCCCACACCATTGTGGCTCTGCCCTCTGAGCCGGAGGTCCCTCTCCCAGAAAAGTTTTCAGGGGATCGGAGGGAACTCAGGGCTTTACTTCAGCCTTCAGCCTCGTACCTTCTCCCTGGAGACCACTAAAGTGGGACTGGTAGTCTCTCTGCTACGGGGGGACCCGCAGATCTGGGCCCATCGACTCTGGGAGCAGAGGGCCCCTGAATTTGCCTCCCTGGGCGCTTTCCTTGACACCATGGCTAACTTATACCAGGACCCCCTCCTTGCAGCCACAGCTGAGGCCACCCTGCACGCCCTGCAGCAGGGTCGACGTCCCGCTGAGGACTATGTAGCAGAATTCAGGCGTTGGAATGCAGACACAGCGTGGAGCGATGCAGCACTCTGCTACCAATTTCGCCTGGGACTATCTGAGCTGTTAAAGGACGAGCTCACTCGTGTCGGGGTGCCCGTGACCCTGGATGCCCTCATAAATAGACCGGAGGTTCCGGGAACGCCGGGCTGAACGAGCCACGGGGGCCTCCCCCATTCTGCGCCCAACCACTTGACCTGTTGATGCTGATTGGACTTCTGCGGCCGTCTCTCACCCCAGAAGAGAGACAGAAGCGCCGCATTCTGAACTTGTGTCTATACTGTGGGGAACCTGGACATATGGTACAGACCTGCCCTGCCAAGGCCGATAAATGGCCTCATCGGGCTAATCTGGAGAGATCCCGTGTCTGCAGTAAGGTGTCCCATTTGACTCTCCTTCTCTCCTTGCAGTTGCCCGGAGGGAGCATCCAGGTGCTGGCAATTATTGATTCCGGGGCTTGTAGCTGCTTCATGGACCAGGCCTTCGCCCAGCTACATCAGATGCCCCTGCACCCCAAGGCGCATAAAATGACTGTCCGCCTGGCCAACGGGATGGCCATTAAATCCGGCATAGTAGCTATGGAGACCCCACCCATATCTGTATCCACTGCAGAGGGGCACCAAGAGCTGCTCATCCTTGATGTCATCGCCTCACCTCTGTTCCCCATCATCTTGGGACTGCAGTGGCTCCGGGCGCATAGCCCTTATATAAACTGGTCCTCCGGACATATTCAGTTGCGTCCTCATACTGTCAACACTGCCTGCTCCCGTCCCGGGAAGTTGGCCCCTCACTTCTCAGCTTGGATTCTGAACCGGACCAGGAAACCAACCAAGCTGTCCCTGTAGTCTATCACGAGTTCCTGGACGTATTCAGCAAGAAGGGGGCAGACCAACTGCCACCACACAGGTCCTATGATTGCCCCATTGAGTTGCTTCCTGGAACAGAGGTCCCATCTATCCACTGTCAGAGCTGGAACTGTCGGCCCTCAAGGCCTATTTGGATGATAATTTGGCCAAGGGGTTCATCCGACCATCCACTTCCCCTACCGGGGCCGGTATCTTCTTCGTTGAGAAGAAAGATCACACCCTCCGCCCTTGTATAGACTATAGAGATTTGAACCGAATCACGGTTAAAAACCGGTATCCTCTCCCACTGGTGCCGGAACTCTTTCAGAGGCTTGGGTCGGCCACCATGTTCTCTAAGCTGGATCTCCGGGGGGCTCATAACCTGATCCGCATCCGAGAGGGCGACGAGTGGAAGACGGCTTTTCGGACTCGTTTCGGCCATTACGAGTACCTCGTCATGCCCTTCGGACTCTGCAATGCCCCCGCGAAATTCCAGCACCTGGTCAACGACGTCTTCCGAGATTACCTGGACCGCTTTGTTATCATCTATCTCGATGACATTCTGATCTTTTCATCTACCCTGGAAGAGCACTGCCAGCATGTCCGTTGTGTCCTCAGCCGGCTGCGGCAACACAGGCTATACGCCAAGGCCGAAAAGTGTGCCTTTGAGCGCTCCAGTATTCCTTTCCTTGGGCTGATCTTGTCGGTTACTGGAGTTACGATGGATCCTCAAAAGGTCACTGCTATCCTAGACTGGCCAGCACCTGCGGATAAAAAAGGGGTCCAACGCTCGTGGGGTTCATCAACTTCTACAGGCGTTTCATCAGGGGATTTTCAGCCATCATCGCCCCCCCATTACGCAACTCACTAAGCAGGGTCAGTGGTTTCAGTGGTCTTCTGAGGCACAAAATGCCTTCCAAACCTTAAAGAAACCTTTCACAACAGCGCCCATCCTTCAGCATCCAGATGCCACTCGGACCTACGTCCTGGAGGTAGACGCCTCCGAGACGGCTGTGGGAGCTGTCCTATCCCAAAGGCAGGGCACGAAGGCCCTCCTTCACCCTGTGGCTTTCTTCTCTCATAAACTCTCGGCTCTGTAGAAGAACTATGATGTGGGAGACAGGGAGTTACTGGCTATAAAGAGTGCTCTAGAAGAATGGCGCTACCTGCTGGAGGGAGCTCTGCACCCCATCCTGATCTATACGGATCACAAGAATCTAGAATATCTCAGGACGGCTAAGAGACTTAAGCCCCGTCAAGCCCGTTGGGCACTCTTCTTTTCTAGATTCCAGTTTCATCTAACTTACAGGCCCGGGGTGAAGAATACTAAAACTGATGCCCTTTCCCGCATGTTCTCTGAACCCTGAACACCTGCCTCTCCTGATACTATCCTGCAACCTAGGAACTTCCTACTCACTCAGGACGACCTCCTCTCCCAGATTCGGAGAACCTCAACCTGCTCTCCTGGATCACCAAGCCAAGGGCTGACCTGAAAGGATGGTCTCTGGTGGCACAAGAACCAAATTGTTGTACCCAAGGAACTCCGCCTGGTCATCTTAAAACTCTACCCTTAGCCGGGCACTTTGGCACGAGAAAAACCACAGAACTTGTGCTAGGCTACTTTTGGTGGCCATCCCTCACAAAGACTGTCAGGCCTACATCTGCTCCTGCCCTACATGCGCTAGGAACAAAACAGACAAGACCAAGGTTTGGGGGCTGTTGAAGCCTCTGTCTATTCCCGAACGGCCCTGGTCAAAAATTACAATGGACTTTATAGTGGAGCTGCCCCCAGCTAAGGGGCATACCACAATCTTCGTGGTTGTGGATCGCCTGACAAAAATGGCTCACTTCCTCCCAATGAAGGGCACCCCCACTGCAAAGGAGACCTCAGAAATCTTCATCAGGGAAATTGTCCGGCTGCATGGTCTCCCAGACAACATAGTGTCTGATCGAGGTGTCCAGTTTACCTTGCGCTTCTGGAGAACCCTCTGTTCTGCCCTGGAAATCGACCTCTCATTCTCCGCGGCCTATCACCCGCAAACTAATGGCCAGACGGAAAGGACCAATCAAACACTAGAGCAATATCTCCGCTGTTTCTGGTCCTATTTCCAAGATGACTGGTGCACATTACTCTCCTTGGCAGAATTTGCCTACAATAATTCAGTACACTCCTCTACAAAACAATCACCTTTCTGGGCCAACTATGGCTTCCACCCCACAGTGCTCCCTAGCCTTGCAGGTGAAACCACAGTACCAGCAGTACAGGAATCCTCGCAGTTCTTATAGTCTAACTGGAAGCTGCTACAAGAGACGCTCACCAAAACACAGGAATTGAGCAAGGCCGCCTTCGACAAGAGGAAACGCGGTGAACTCTACCTGCAACCTGGTGACAAGGCCTGGTTATCTACAAAGAACTTGAGATTGTCTTGTCCATCCAAGAAGCTGGGTCCACGCTTCATTGGCCCCTTTTCTGTCAAGAGGAAGATTAATCAGGTCTCCTACGAGCTGGAACTTACCCTGTCACTGCGGATACACCTGGTGTTCCATGTGTCCTTACTGAAGCCGGTGGCCCCGGATCCCTTTCCCGATAGAGCTGTAGCTCCTCCGACCCCTGTCCTAATTGATGGAGAAGAGGAGTTTGAAGTAGAGTCAATACTCGACTGCAGGAGAAGGGGTGGCGGAGTCCAGTGTCTGGTAAAGTGGAAAGGCCACAGGCCAGAAGAAAGCTCATGGGAGCCTGAAGCTAATATCCATGCAGACGAGTGTATCCAAACCTTTAAGGATAACAACCCTGGCAAGCTGGGCATCCGGAGGCTGCCCCTTGGGGGGGGGGCAATGTTAGAAGAAGATTGTGCTGAGGACTTGTTTGCAGTTTGTTGTTATTTCCTCACGCTCCCGGAGGAGGCGGCGCCGGGCAGCTCTATTTGAACTTCCTGCTCCTGTCAGCAAGTGCTGTCCATTCTACAGCATCTGAGTACCTGTGAGCCCAGCTCTCTTCCTGTATTCCTGCTCCTGTGTTGTACCTGCCTTCCTGATCCGACCCGGCTTGTCCTGACCTGCTGTTTGTCTGCCTGCACCGACCCCTGGCTATCCACGACCATCCAATTGTCTGAACCCTCTGTACCTCCGCTGCCAGTCTGTTAACTAACCTTGCTTGGACTTGACCACCCTTTGCCTGACCCTCTTGTGCCGCAAAGCCCGCCAGTTGCCGACCCAGCCTGAACGACCATTCTTCTGCCCAGCACGACCATCTGGACCTTCACACCACCACCAGTGACCATCCAGCCCTCATGCAATCCCGCACTCTCGGGCTCCCTGTCTGCTCTACTAGGGACCCCTGAATCGGGTGCGCAAGATTGGTTGTTCCCTGCACACGACAGACTCTACCACCAGGATCGTGACACCTGAGTTCACTTCCCAGACCCGGGGAGATACTCTCAAAGGCCTCCGACAGCCTAACACTCCATCTCCATTTTCCAACCAAACTCCACACTGCCCCAGCTGGGCTGACCCTGAGTATTTGAGGGAGCCTGCCACCTGCCAACCCTTCTGTTAGGGATTGGTCAGGGCCTCAGAACACTCCAGCTAGCTCCTTGTAGACCCCTCCCAGCTGCTTCTGGAATCTTCTCCCAGTTTCCAGATAGCAGGAGAAGTCACCAGAAAAGCTGCTGATGGGTCATCCAGCCGACCTGAGTCACTCACACCCGGACCCAGAAAAACACACAGGCTTGGCTGCCAGCCAAGCCTGAAATATACCTACACTGCCACAACAATCACTAGCACTCTAGCAATGCTAAGGGGATGCTACATTGTAAAAGGCACAAGATCCCAGCACTATTAAATAGGCTCAGAACAAAGAAATGAGAGAGTCATATGGCAAAAAATTCAAAAATATAGTATCAGGGTGGTAACATTGGATCTCTATGAGTATATATGATGGGATGTTTTCCAAGAGTCCCATTTAGCATTAAACAGATGCATAGTTTCATTCTACATGTGAAGAATTCTTTCCATTAACCTAATGGTATCAATCCTATTGACTATGAGTGAGAATGGAACAACAGAAGAGCTCCATAGAAGGGCTATGGCCCAAAGAGCTGCAACACATAAGTTATGAATAAATCTCTCCTCATGGTGTGTATCTCCTGGGATAGGCGTAAAGAGAATACACATAGAAAGGGTCAATTGAAGTGCTTGACCAGAGGTTTTAGAGGCAATCTCATTAATTTTGCTTCATAGCGGCTGTAAAACATCACAAGACCAGAGTGTATAATATAGAGTACCCTGGGATTGCCCTAAAGCATAAATCTGGGACATATGTAAAAATAGCAGGACATCTAGCTGGAGTGTAATGCCACCTACTTAAGAATTTGAGAGCTGTTTCCTTGATTGCAAGTGATTTTTACTACTAGATTTTTAAATGAACGTTTGTATGAACATTTGTATGAAAATTCACTTGCAAATTCTCATCAGTGCATTCAATAACTTGACAAATGTCATTCGAAAGTGGTGTTGTGCAGAGTAATGATTTAACGCTTGAAGCTTGTTGTATACAGGAAGTGGCTTTATCTTTCATGGAGAAATATCACATCATGTCTTACAGGAACAAGAACTTAATAACAAATGAGTACATAGAACAGAGGTAAGATAACACTTACTCTTATTGCATTACAATAGGTTTTCCAGGCACATAACACTATAACTCTGCAGTGCCACCTGCTGCATAGATAGGTATAATGCATGCAGTATTTAGTTCATAGTATAGAAAGCTACTTGCTGTTGCTTCTTTCAACACCCCTTCTCAACAGCATGTGCTTTGTCAAATTATATTCAGCTTCTTCTGGAAAATAACTATGTCGTTCCTTCAACAAAGGCTTGGTGAGTGCATCAGCAGTCATCTCCTCTGATGGGCAGTATTGAATGTCAATAACACTTTGCTCTTGATTGTCCCTCAGTAGGTGATACTCGACGTTGATGTGTTTGGTCCTGGGATTGACCCTTTCTGATTGCATAAGCTTTATACATTCCTGGTTGTCTTCAAAAATGGGAATTGGTTTTGACATGTCTATCCCAATGTCCACAAAATGTTGACAAATCCATATCACTTCTTGACATGCGTATGCTGCTGCAATGTTTTAGTTGAAGATAGAGCAAATGTTGCTTGCTTTTGACTAGATCAACTTATGGTTCCTTCCCCATACTGGAAGATGAATCTATTTGTGGATTTTGCGGTCTGTACAGTCCCCGGCCCAATCAGCATCCACATATATGACCAGTTTTGGATTGGATGTTGCTGGTAACCGTAACTTCATCTGAATTGTTCCTTTGAGGTACTGCATCACTCTTTTCACTGCTCTCCAGTCATGCTGACAGGGAGCTGGGACTTTCCTTCATAGTATGCCCACTGCTGCGGCTATGTCTGGTCTTGTCACAGTGGCAACATATAACAGCTTACCGATAGCTCTACGATACTTGTCATTGTTGGGTAGCAAGTTTTCTGCTTCATTGCTCTTTAGATAACCTGGTTCCATAGGAGTTTTCACTTCCTTTGCATCTTGCATATGGAATTGTTCCAAGATTTCTGAGATTTTCTGAGATTGGTTGAGAAGATAACTTCCATTTTCTTGTCTCTCTATTTGGTTTCCCAGATAGCAGCCAATGTTCCCTAGTTCTTTAATTTCTAAATTGTTCTTTAATTTCTAAATTGTTCTTTCAGCTTGTGAACTCTCTGATTGTAATCCCCATCTTGTTTAAAACAAGTTAGAATATCATCAACGTAGATAAGGATGTATATCCATCTGTCTGCTTGATTCTTGGAGTAGAGACAGGGATCTGCTTTACTTCTTGAGAATCCCTCTCTGGTAAGTACTTTGTTCACTTTCTCATTCCACATCCTTGCAGATTGCTTAAGACCGTAGATGCTCTTATGAAGTTTACACACAAGGTTATCTCCTTTGAAAGTCCACTTACTTCCTATAGTTTTGCGGTTAGGAGGGAGCTCTGTGAGTGCCCAGGTTTTATTTTCCCGAAGTGACTTTAATTCTTCTTCTGCTGCCTCTCTCCATTTATTGGCTTCACGTTTTGGCACTTTTTCTATGTCTTCCCAGGATATTGGTTCAAGTATGCTGTGTGTTTTGACAGTGTAAGACAGCTTGTGGGGTGGTATCCCCTTTGTAGTCTGAATGGATCTTCTGACTTCAGGCAATTCAGCAGGATCTGGTGGGGAACTTGATATAGGCATTGTGAGTTCCACCTCTTCTGACACCTGCACAGGTTTGCTTTGGTCGACCGTTTCTTCTGGTTTGCTTGGCATATTCACTTCACAGCTTTCAGGGATCAGTGTTTCTGATGATGGACTCTCATCAAAATAAACACTACAGCTTATTGTCACTTTGTCAGTCTTTGGGTGTAGGATTCTGTAACTCTTAGTTTGCTCGCTGTAGCCTACTGGAATGCCCTCTATGGCTCTGTTCTCTAGCTTGGATCACTTTTCACTTGGAATATAGGCATATGCTTTATATCCAAATACTCTGATGTGCCCTATGCTAGGCTTTGATCCATACCCCATTTCAAATGGAGTACTTTTAATGGCTCTTGTGGGTAGTCTGTTCTGTAGGTAGGTTGTAGTCATCACTGCTTCTCCCCAGTAATTGTGAGGTAGGTTGGCATCCGACAACATGCACCTGGCCATTTATAAAAGAGTGTGATTTTTCCTTTCTGCTACACCGTTTTGTTCAGGAATTTATGGTGTGGTTGTCTGGTGTACTATTCCTTGTCTCTTAAGGTATGAGGCCATTTCTTTGCTTATGCATTCTCCCCCATTGTCGGTGTGCATTATTCCTGGTTTGCGTTGGAATTTGTTGCTAGACATGGCAACAAACTCTTGAAGTTTCTCTGATGTTTCATTCTTGTGTTTCATCAAGTAAGTGCTTGTGTATCTGGAATAATCATCAATGGAAGTCAGTAGATTTGTTTCATTTGTTTAATTCGTTCTTGGAATTTGTTTTGTTTATTCATTTTCGAATCGATTAGAAATGTTTTGAATCAATTTCGAATAGTTTTCAAATTCAAAAGGTTTTCGAATTCCAATCGTTTTCAAATTCGAATAATTTTCAAATTTGAATCGTTTTCAAATACGAATCATTTTCTAATTCAAATCTTTTTTCGCATTGTTTTCCAATTTCCAAGTAAAATTGGGTGGAGGGGAAAGTGGAGGAATAGAATGGAAAAAGATAGAATACAAAAGAGGGGAATATAACAGAAAATGAAAGAATATAATGTGATGGAGCGGAACAGAGCTGTTTTAATCTGTTATATTCTATTCTTTTGTTTTCTGTTATATTCTTTACTATCTATTGTTTTTTTCTGTTCTGGAAAACTATTCAAATTTGAGGACTTTTCTTATTTGAAAACTATTGGAATTTGAAAACTTTTCGAATTCGAATTTAAAAACTATTTGAATTCAAAAAGTATTCGAAAATTATTTAAATTCGAATTTCATCCGAATTTTCTTTTTCATTATTCAGATTTGTTTATATTTGGTACTATTGTAATTTGGAAATTCAGACACATCTGAATTTAAGAAAAACACAAATTTGTCCGAATTTTAATTCAGAACGAAACTAACCACACATGTCTAGTGGTGTTTCTTTGAGATGACAGTGGAAGGGGAGCACGTGTGGCTTTTGCTTCAATACAGCACTTGCATTTCATGAGCACTTTGCAAGGCAATATTGTCAAATCTTCTGATAGGTCTCTCCTTATAATGTCCTGTATAGCTTATGGACTTCTGTGCCCCAGCCCCCTGTGCCATAAGTGAATACATTTGCTGTGTAGGTCATTAGAGACTATATTGGCTTGCTGGTCTGTGGTGATGAGACTGTATAGGTGATCATCCAGTTTTGCTTTTGCAAGGAATTGCTTATTATTGTAAATTGTGCATTAATCACCCTGGAATTTAATTGTGACACCATTGTTTGCAAGACTTTTCACTGATAGGAGGCTGCCTTCTAGTTCTGGAACATACAGCAATTTCTTTACAAGGATACTCTATTTGCCTTGTGGTGTAATGCAGTTCAGAAAGCCCTTGCCTTTACCTTCAGATGTGATGTTTTTCCCATTTGCACTGTAATCAATGTTTGTGAAGAAGTTCTCATCACTAGTCATGTGGCTTGTCGCTCCTGAGTCTATATACCACCCGCGCAGCTTGCCGCTTTGTGTCACTTTAAAGGTGCCACTCCATGAAGTGTCTGCAATTTCCTTTGTGGCTGCTTTGACTTTCTTTTGTGAAGCTTCCATTGCTCGACTTTCCAGATAGAACAGTCCTTCTTTAAGTGACCAATCTTTTTACAGCGAAAACAGGCTCTGCTTTCTTTGTTGTGCTTTTGTACATCTTAAGAGCTTTGTCATCATGGTGCGCATTCTCCTTCCTTCTGTCATATTCATCAATTAACTTGCCTTTGACATATTCTAGTGTCGGTTCTTGCTCAGGTCTGGTTTCTAAAGCCTTAATAAGAGCAGTATAGGTCTCTGGAAGGCTGCAGAGCAGCAGGGCAATAATATGGTTATCTTTGATATCCTCTCCAATGGCAGGTAGCTGCTCTATGATCTCTAGCATAGCTTTCACTTGTTCACTCATTTGCGGGCCTTCTTCTAGTCTTATATTATACAGCTTTCATAGCAAAAACTGTTTGCTGTTTAGACTTGAATGCTCATGCAGCGTTCATAATGAAGTCCACATACCTTTGGCCGTTTTCTCTGTTATTATGTGGATAAGCTGGTCATCTTCCACTAGTAAGCTTATAATTGCTTTAGTCTGCCTATCTCTTCTGTCCCATTCCTCTGTCTCTCCATCTGTGGGTCTTTCTGTATTCAGCACTTCGCACAAGTCATCCTTATTCAAAAGCAATTCCAGTTTAAACTTCCATAGCTGGTAATTGACATTGTTCAGCTTTGCTATTGCAAACTTCACATCTGAACCACTTGCCATCTTTCAGCAGCCTGTACACAGTGCTCACTGATTCACTGTAGAATTCTTAGCAGTGCCTGGGCTTGCAGTATCCTCTTCGCTGCCTGGATGCTGCTGGGTGCCTTTTGGGCATGCTGGGACCCATAACCTGGTGTGCAGAGTATTGATTTAATGCTGGAAGCTTGTTGTATACAGCAAATGGCTTTATCTTTCATGGAGAAATATCACATTGTGTCTTACAGGAACGTGAACTTAATAACAAACGAGTACACAGAACAGAGGGAAGATAACACTTCCTCTTATTGCATTACAATAGATTTTCCATGCACATAACACTACAACACTGCAGTGCCACCTGCTGCATAGATAGGTATAATGCATACAGTATTTAGCTCATAGTATAGAAAGCTACTTGCTGTTGCTTCTTTCACCAGAAATGACCTAACAAAAAGTTTGCTTATATCCTTTGATTTTGGAGTGGATGGACTTTTCTGATCGGAATCCACATTCACTGTGAGAAATCTGTGAAAAAAATTCCATCCTGCTTCTTTGTATGTTCACTGCAGTTGAAAATAAACATTAATTCGACCCCACTAACAATTAGAAAATTGAATGAGCATTCTTAAAACTAAAAATTACTAACACAATTTGACTACTGTATGGCCAGCTCTGGAATGTGCCAGCCCACCTGCCTGCTCGCAGCTTTCCCAGGGGCAAGTTTTTTACTTAGGCCTCCCACCTGCTTGATGAGTCCTGAGCAGCTGAGCTGATCACCTCATGGAAACCTGTATACTGAAAACCCAGGGAACTTCCTGCCTAAACTATGTTTAGGATACCCCTCTACTGGCAGGACTAGGCAGGGCTGGTGCAAGGATTTTTTGACACCCTAGGCGAAATCTCATTTTGACGCCCCCCTTGACTCCATCCTCGACTCCAGCCCGTGCCCCGCCTGCCGGCATCTTAAAGGGCTGGGAGATGTCGGTGCTAAGAGGTTAAAAAGGGCCCAAGAAAATTGCTGCACAATGGTGACCAGCAATAAAGAATGACCTTTGCAAAGCGTTTCTTTTGGGAGATATAATGCACAGAGGTGGGGTAAAGGTGTCTGCATGCAATGTCTTTGTAGGGTCTACACAGGTTGGGCTTTCGCCCCCTCACCAATCCTGAAGATACCAAAGCTCAAAGGAATGGGATGTCCTGGAACAGACTCTTTAAGGATACCTGACTGGCAACCTGATGACTCAGTGATGCCAGTATAGATGTGCCTGGAGGTGCCCCAAGTGTCCACGCAGCCAATGAGGTGTCTGTGACAGTTGACCCACGTCTGACTGTGGAGCTTACTGACAGGAAGGGTCACCACCTTGCTCAGGCCCCGATGTTTCACCCAGCAGATAAGAGGAAAGAGCTCCATCTCCTGCTTCTGGTTTGTGGTCCTCTCTCTCTGGCTGCTTTGTGGTCTCTCCCCAGATCAGTAACTCTGATCCTTTCTCCTTTGCTATGTTCAAGCTTGCCCCTCTCCCTCTGAGTTCAGCCAGCATGCAGGGGGCTTCAGTTCTCTCCTATATATTGCTGGGACTACATGTCCCATGGTGCTCTTCTCCCCTCTAGTGATTGGTCCTCTTCTTGGCCAATCAGGAACAAGCATTGGCCAACTGGGCTACACAGTGTTGGCCGCCTTCTCTTGTCTTGCACTACTGACAGAGTGGTGGGGGGGGTCAAAAGGGGGAAGGAACACTGACAGCCCCTCTGTCCCCCATGCAGTGACTGGTGTGTACACTCCCTGTGGCTTGAGAGGGGAGGGGAATGCCAGGCATGGCACTGGGATGCCGGGATCCACCAACTGCCTGCTTGGATGGGGGGGAGACACGGAGCTTCTCAGGCTGTCCCTAACCCACACAGGCGGCCAATGAGGAGGAAGCACCTCCATTGCCCCTGACTGACGTGCGCTGATGTGCACTCTAGGCAGGCGCCTACCTTGCCTACAGGTAGTGCCGGCCCTGAGAGTAGGGCAAAAGCTTTCTGAACCCCTAGGATCCCAGGGACTCATCGCTTACTATAGTGGCACCTATTGGGAAATACAGGAACTACACCGGGGTACATCCGTGCCCCTACAATACAACATCAAAAGGGTAAGGAGACGGTTTAGTCAGTTGAAGGTAAGTATAAAAGGAAAACAAAATAAAAAACTATTTTTGAATATACAGGAGAAGGGGATGGCCGCAAGCAAAAAGAAAAAAACAATAGACTTTTAGTTGCCTACAGTTGCATGGAGCCTTATTGTCTTGCATTTCTGAAATTAACTTGTAAACAAAGCAGCTTTTAAAATGTCAAGGAAATAGTGAATGTTAGCTTTCCCGGCAATGCTTTATTTATGAGATTCTATTCTATGGTTGCCTTTTGAGAGTCAATACTCCCTCTGCAGGATGTATCATTTGACCCGCGAAGACATTTATTTAATTTGACAGTGAGAACTTCAACAAACTGTTTGCCTTGTGGATAATTTAATACTTTTCCTAATTAGCCGATCCAGTATCTAATTAGAAAACAAAGTCAACTGTCTTAAAGCGGTTGTCTACCCATTTTGTTTACTTTTACCGACAGGTAAGCCTATAATAAGGCTTACCTGTCGGTAAAATGAATATCTTCTAAACCTGTACGGTTTAAAAGATATTCCCTCTCTAATCCGCTGCAGCATTACGGCGCATTGCGGCGGCATTACGCGCACGTGCAGGAGTGACTGGCCGGGGTCACGTGCCCGGAAGCAAGATCCGAGGGAAGATGTCCACTCCCACAGAGGGGACCGAGCAGCCCGGTCGGGCCTTCGTTTCAAGGTGAGTATTTGATAATGAGCTAGTATGCGGTACATACTAGCTCATTATGCTATTGTCTTGCAGGTTTTTATTTTATTTTTATTTTTTTTCGGGTAGAAAACTGCTTTAAGCAACAAATAAATAGCATTTATATGTTCCTAAAGCTTATAACATTCATATATTTACATACAGCTTTCCAATTTAACTGCATGAATGAATTTTAACTGAATATGTTAAAGCAATATTTGCATGCAAAATGGTCCTGTGTATGATATAGCCCCAATAGGAATTTTCAAATTGTCCTTTGCCATAAAAAGAAAACCATTGGCACAGGTGTGCGCAGCCTATTGCATTAGGGTGTGCACCCCAAAGCTTAAACACAGAGCAACAGAGGCAGTGGCTAGGAGTGTACACATGCCACAGCCACAATGCTACGCTTCGCAACCATGGCAGAAATTATCAAGAGCAAAGCACATGTGAATAAGTCCTTAATTTTTTTTTTTAATTATTATTTTACATTTTATTTTTCTTACATTTGTTTATATAATAGATATGTATTTACATTTTTGTAACTGCCCTGTTGGGGCACTTTGGTGAACTATTAGGGGTCTAAACAAAGCCCTGATGTCTCATATTTAAGACTGAGAAAGGGACTGAGGACATACCTGTAGATTAATCTGTCCCTTTCTCTGTGGCCTCAGCAGTAAACATAGTTAACTATGCTTCAGCAGTGAATGGACAGGAGTGATTGTTACCAATAGGTCACTGTGTTCATTCCAAAAAGGAAGGGGCTGGTAAAGTACATATTTACCAGCCCCTTCCCCTGCTCTCCATTCTGAAACATACCAAGGCCTGTACTGACCATCGGGACTACCAGTAGTTTGCCGGTGAGCCGAAGGCTCAGTGGGTCAGTTAGTGACAGCGGAGGTGAGCGGGCAGGGACTCCCATACTCTGTCCAGCAATAATTTAATCCCCCACTGACCGCTGTGCAGCTGTTTAGAAAGACATCTTCTCTGGGCTCCCTGTGTTCAGTGGGGGCTGGGGGACAGAACGCGGACTATTTCTTCACTTTCGGCGGATTAACCCACCGCAGCGCACTACACTGGAGCCACCGGGAATGCTGCAGTGGATTAATCCGCTAAAAGTCGAAAGTGAGGAAATAGTTTGCGCCCTGTCCCCCGGCTCCCACTGAACACAGTGTGCTTGGAGAAGATGTCTTTCTAAACAACTGCACAGCGGTCAGCGGGAGATTAGTTTATTGCTGGACAGGGTATGGGAGTCCCTGCCCGCTCAACTTGTCCCCAGGCTCCCAGCTCCAGAGGAACCACCCACAGGTGCACCTGCACCTGTAGGTAGAACTGCCCAGACCAGGTACTGGGGGGGGGGGGGGAGTGGGGTGTGGGGACTAACATTGATGGGCACTGATCAGGCTGAGTTAATGGGCACTGGTGTGGCTGCACTGATGAACACTGGTGTGGCTGCACTGATGGACACTGGTGAGGCTGCATTAATGGGCACTGGTGTGGCTGCGCTGATGGGCACTGATCAGGCTGTATTAATGGGCACTGGTGTGGCTGCATTAATGGGCACTGGTGAGGCTGCATTAATGGGTACTAGTGTGGCTGCATTAATGGGCACTAGTGTGGCTGCATTAATGTGCACTGGTGATGCTGCATTAATGGGCACTGGTCAGGCTGCATTAATGGGCACTGATCAGGCTGCATTAATAGGCAGTGGTGAGGCTGCATTAATGGGCACTGTGAGGCTGCATTAATAGGCACTAATGTGGCTGCA
>BLSH010470970.1:0-10396 GCA_018402905.1 Glandirana rugosa
ATTTAGTGTAGGCTGCAGGGAGCGTACTGATTTAGTGTAGGCTGCAGGGAAAGCACTGATTTAGTGTAGGCTGCAGGGAGTTCATTGACTTAGTGTAGGCTGCAGGGAGTGCACTGATTTAGAGTAGGCTGCAGGGAGTGCACTGACTTAGTGTAGGCTGCAGGGAGTGAATGGTCTTAGTGTAGGCTGCAGGGAGTGCACTGATTTATTGTAGGCTGCAGGGAGCGCACGGACTTAGTGTAGGCTGCAGGGAGCGCACTGATTTAGTGTAGGCTGCAGGGAAAGCACTGATTTAGTGTAGGCTATAGGGAGTGCACTGACTTAGTGTAGGCTGCAGGGAGTGCAGCGACTTAGTATAGGCTGCAGGGAGTGCATTGACTTAGTGTAGGCTGCAGGGAGTGCATTGACTTAGTGTAGGCTGCAGGGAGTGCACTGACTTAGTGTAGGCTGCAGGGAGTGCACTGACTTAGTGTAGGCTGCAGGGAGTGCACTGATTTAGTGTAGGCTGCAGGGAGCGCACTGATTTAGTGTAGGGTGCAGGGAGCGCACTGATTTAGTGTAGGCTGCACGGAGTGCACTGACTTAGTGTAGGCTTCAGGGAGCGCACTGATTTAGTGTTGGCTGTAGGGAGCGCACTGATTTCATGTAGGCTGCAGGGAGTGCACTGACTTAGTGTAGGCTGCAGGGAGCGCACTGATTTAGTGTAGGCTGCAGGGAGCGCACTAATTTAGTGTAGGCTGCAGGGAGTGCACTGATTTAGTGTAGGCTGCATGGAGTGCACTGATTTAGTGTAGGCTGCAGGGAGTGCACTGACTTAGTGTAGGCTGCAGGGAGCGCACTGACTGCAGAAGGTTCTATACACGGTATAAATGCTGCAGCAGGTTCTATACACGGTACAAATGCTACAGAAGGTTCTATACACGGTACAGATACTGCAGCAAGTTCTATACACGTTAAAGATGCTGCAGGAGGTTCTATACATGGTACAGATGCTGCAGCAGGTTCTATACACGGTACAGATGCTGCAGTAAGTTCTATACATGGTACCAATGCTGCGGCAGGTTCTATACATGGTACAGATGCTGCATCAGGTTCTCTACACGGTACAGATGCTGCAGCAGGTTCTATACATGGTACAGATGCTGCGGCAGGATCTATACACGGTACAGATGCTGCAGCGGGTTCTATACACGGTACTGATGCTGCAGCAGGTTCTATACATGGTACCAATGCTGCAGCAGGTTCTATACACTGTACAGATGCTGCAAAAGGTTCTATACACGGTACAGATGCTGCAGCAGGTTCTATACACGGTACAGATGCTGCAGCGGGTTCTATACACGGTACAGATGCTGCAGCGGGTTCTATACACGGTACAGATGCTGCAAAAGGTTCTATACATGGTACAGATGCTGCGGCTGGTTCTATACATGGTACAGATGCTGTAGAAGGTTCTATACATGGTACAGATGCTGCAGCAGATTCTATACACGGTACAGATGCTGCAGAAGGTTCTATACACGGTACAGATGCTGCAGCAAGTTCTATACACGTTAAAGATGCTGCAGGAGGTTCTATACATGGTACACATGCTGCAGCAGGTTCTATACACGGTACAGAAGCTGCGGCAGGTTCTATACATGGTACAGATGCTGCAGCAGGTTCTATACATGGTACAGATACTGCAGTAAGTTCTATACATGGTACCAATGCTGCGGCAGGTTCTATACATAGTACAGATGCTGCAGCAGGTTCTATACATGGTACAGATGCTGCATCAGGTTCTCTACATGGTACAGATGCTGCAGCGGGTTCTATACACGGTACAGATGCTGCAGCAGGTTCTATACATGGTACAGATGCTGCGGCAGGATCTATACATGGTACAGATGCTGCAGCAGGTTCTATACATGGTACCAATGCTGCAGCAGGTTCTATACACTGTACAGATGCTGCAAAAGGTTCTATACACGGTACAGATGCTGCAGCAGGTTCTATACATGGTACAGATGCTGCAGCGGGTTCTATACACGGTACAGATGCTGCAGCGGGTTCTATACACGGTACAGATGCTGCAAAAGGTTCTATACACGGTACAGATGCTGCAGAAGGTTCTATACATGGTACAGATGCTGCGGCTGGTTCTATACATGGTACAGATGCTGCAGCAGGTTCTATACACGGTACAGATGCTGCAGCAGGTTCTATACACAGTACCTATGCTGCAAAAGGTTCTATACACGGTACAGATGCTGCGGCTGGTTCTATACATGGTACAGATGCTGCAGCACGTTCTATACATGGTACAGATGCTGCGGCAGGTTCTATACACGGTACAGATGCTGCAGCAGATTCTATACATGGTACAGATGCTGCGGCAGGTTCTATACACGGTACAGATGCTGCGGCAGGTTCTATACACGGTACAGACACTACAGAAGGTTCTATGCATGGTACAGATGCTTCATCAGGTTCTACACATAGTACAGATGCTTCATCAGGTTCTATACACGGTACAGATGCTGCAGCAGGTTTTATACACAGTACAGATGCTACAGAAGGTTCTATACATGGTACAGAAGCTACAGAAGGTTCTATACACGGTACAGATGCTGCAGCAGGTTCTATACATGGTACAAATGCTGCAGCAGGTTCTATACATGGTACAAATGCTGCAGAAGGTTCTATACATGGTACAAATGCTGCAGCAGGTTCTATACATGGTACAAATGCTGCAGCAGGTTCTATACATGGTACAGATGCTGCAGGAGGTTCTATACACGGTACAGAAGCTACAGAAGGTACTATACACGGTACAGATGCTGCAGCAGGTTCTATACACGGTACAGATGCTGCAGCAGGTTCTATATATGGTACAAATGCTGCAGCAGGTTCTATACACAGTACAGATGCTGCAGGAGGTTCTATACACGGTACAAATGCTGCAGAAGGTTCTATACATGGTACAGATGCTGCAGAAGGTTCTATACACGGTACAGATGCTGCAGCAGGTTCTATACACGGTACAGATGCTGCATCAAATTCTATGCATGGTACAGATGCTGCATCAAGTTCTATACATGGTACAGATGCTGTGGCAGGTTCTATACACGGTACAGATTCTGCAGAAGGTTCTATACATGGTACAGATGCTACAGAAGGTTCTATACACGGTACAGATGCTGCAGAAGGTTCTATACATGGTACAGATGCTACAGAAGGTTCTATACACGGTACAGATGCTGCAGCAGATTCTATACATGGTACAGATGCTGCGGCAGGTTCTATACACGGTACAGATGCTGCGGCAGGTTCTATACACGGTACAGATGCTGCAGAAGGTTCTATACATGGTACAGATGCTACAGAAGGTTCTATACACGGTACAGATGCTGCAGCAGGTTCTATACATGGTACAGATGCTGCAGAAGGTTCTATACACAGTACAGATGCTGCAGCAGGTTCTATACACGGTACAGATGCTGCATCAAATTCTATACATGGTACAGATGCTGCAGCAGATTCTATACACGGTACAGATGCTGCAGAAGGTTCTATACACGGTACAGATGCTGCATCAAGTTCTATACACGGTACAGATGCTGCAGCAGGTTCTATACATGGTACAGATGCTGCAGCAGGTTCTATACATGGTACAGATGCTGCGGCAGGTTCTATACACGGTACAGATGCTGCAGAAGGTTCTATACATGGTACAGATGCTGCAGCATTCTATACATGGTACAGATGCTGCAGAAGGTTCTATACATGCTACTGATGCTACAGAAGGTTCTATACACGGTACAGATGCTGCAGCAGGTTCTATACATGGTACAGATGCTGCAGCAGGTTCTATACACGGTACAGATGCTGCAGAAGGTTCTATACACGGTACAGATGCTGCAGAAGGTTCTATACATGGTACAGATGCTGCATCAAATTCTATACATGGTACAGATGCTACAGAAGGTTCTATACACGGTACAGATGCTGCAGCAGGTTCTATACATGGTACAAATGCTGCAGCAGGTTCTATACACAGCACAGATGCTGCAGAAGGTTCTATAAATGGTACAAATGCTGCAGCAGGTTCTATACATGGTACAAATGCTGCAGCAGTTTCTATACATGGTACAGATGCTACAGAAGGTTCTATACATGGTACAGAAGCTACAGAAGGTTCTATACACGGTACAGATGCTGCAGCAGGTTATATACACGGTACAGATGCTGCAGCAGGTTCTATATATGGTACAGATGCTGCAGCAGGTTCTATACACAGTACAGATGCTGCAGGAGGTTCTATACACGGTACAAATGCTGCAGAAGGTTCTATACACGGTACAGATGCTGCAGAAGGTTCTATACACGGTACAGATGCTGCAGCAGGTTGTATACACGGTACAGATGCTGCAGCAGATTCTATACACGGTACAGATGCTGCGGAAGGTTCTATACATGGTACAGATGCTGCATCAAGTTCTATACACGGTACAGATGCTGCAGAAGGTTCTATACACGGTACAGATGCTGCAGAAGGTTCTATACATGGTACAGATGCTGCATCAAGTTCTATACATGGTACAAATGCTGCAGCAGGTTCTATACATAGTACAGATGCTGCAGAAGGTTCTATACACGGTACAGATGCTGCAGGAGGTTCTATACACGGTACAAATGCTGCAGAAGGTTCTATACACGGTACAGATGCTGCAGAAGGTTCTATACACGGTACAGATGCTGCATCAAATTCTATACATGGTACAGATGCTGCAGCAGATTCTATACACGGTACAGATGCGGCGGAAGGTTCTATACATGGTACAGATGCTGCATCAAGTTCTATACACGGTACAGATGCTGCAGCAGATTCTATACACGGTACAGATTCTGCAGAAGGTTCTATACATGGTACAGATGCTACAGAAGGTTCTATACACGGTACAGATGCTACAGAAGGTTCTATACATGGTACAGATGCTGCAGAAGGTTCTATACACGGTACAGATGCTGCGGCAGGTTCTATACACGGTACAGATGCTGCAGAAGGTTCTATACACGGTACAGATGCTGCGGCAGGTTCTATACATGGTACAGATGCTGCAGCAGGTTCTATACATGGTACAGATGCTGCGGCAGGTTCTATACACGGTACAGATGCTGCAGAAGGTTCTATACATGGTACAGATGCTACAGAAGGTTCTATACACGGTACAGATGCTGCAGCAGGTTCTATACACGGTACAGATGCTGCAGAAGGTTCTATCCACGGTACAGATGCTGCAGCAGGTTCTATACACGGTACAGATGCTGCATCAAATTCTATACATGGTACAGATGCTGCAGCAGATTCTATACACGGTACAGATGCTGCATCAAGTACTATACATGGTACAGATGCTGCAGCAGATTCTATACATGGTACAGATGCTGCAGCATTCTATACATGGTACAGATGCTACAGAAGGTTCTATACACGGTACAGATGCTGCAGAAGGTTCTATACATGGTACAGATGCTGCGGAAGGTTCTATACACGGTACAGATGCTGCATCAAGTTCTATACACGGTACAGATGCTGCAGAAGGTTCTATACATGGTACAGATGCTGCAGCAGATTCTATACATGGTACAGATGCTGCGGAAGGTTCTATACACGGTACAGATGCTGCATCAAGTTCTATACACGGTACAGATGCTGCAGCAGATTCTATACATGGTACAGATGCTGCAGAAGATTCTATACATGGTACAGATGCTGCGGCAGGTTCTATACACGGTACAGATGCTGCAGAAGGTTCTATACATGGTACAGATGCTACAGAAGGTTCTATACACGGTACAGATGCTGCAGAAGGTTCTATACATGGTACAGATGCTGCAGCAGGTTCTATACAAGGTACAGATGCTGCAGAAGGTTCTATACATGGTACAGATGCTGCAGCAGATTCTATACACGGTACAGATGCTGCAGCAGATTCTATACACGGTACAGATGCTGCAGCAGATTCTATACATGGTACAGATGCTGCAGAAGATTCTATACATGGTACAGATGCTGCAGAAGATTCTATACACGGTACAGATGCTGCAGCAGATTCTATACATGGTACAGATGCTGCGGCAGGTTCTATACACAGTACAGATGCTGCGGCAGGTTCTATACATGGTACAGATGCTGCAGCAGGTTCTATACATGGTACAGATGCTGCAGCAGGTTCTATACATGGTACAGATGCTGCGGCAGGTTCTATACACTGTACAGATGCTGCAGCAGGTTCTATACATGGTACAAATGCTGCAGAAGATTCTATACACGGTACAGATGCTGCAGCAGGTTCTATACATGGTACAGATGCTGCAGCAGGTTCTATACATGGTACAGATGCTGCGGCAGGTTCTATACACGGTACAGATGCTGCGGCAGGTTCTATACACGGTACAGATGCTGCAGCAGGTTCTATACATGGTACAGATACTGCAGCAGGTTCTATACACGGTACAGATGCTGCAGCAGGTTCTATACACTGTACAGATGCTGCAGCAGGTTCTATACACGGTACAGATGCTGCACAAGGGTCTATACACGGTACAGATGCTGCAGCAGGTTCTATACATGGTACAGATGCTGCAGAAGGTTCTATACACGGTACAGATGCTGCAGAAGGTTCTATACACGGTACAGATGCTGCAGAAGGTTCTATACATGGTACAGATGCTGCAGCAGGCTCTATACAAGGTACAGATGCTGCAGAAGGTTCTATACATGGTACAGATGCTGCAGAAGGTTCTATACACGGTACAGATGCTGCAGAAGATTCTATACACGGTACAGATGCTGCAGAAGGTTCTATACATGGTACAGATGCTGCAGAAGGTTCTATACACGGTACAGATGCTGCAGAAGGTTCTATACATGGTACAAATGCTGCAGCAGGTTCTATACACGGTACAGATGCTGCAGAAGGTTCTATACATGGTACAGATGCTGCAGCAGGTTCTATACATGGTAAAGATGCTGCGGCAGGTTCTATACATGGTACAGATGCTGCAGCAGGTTCTATACACGGTACTGATGCTGCACAAGGGTCTATACATGGTACAGATGCTGCAGAAGGTTCTATACACGGTACAGATGCTGCAGAAGGTTCTATACATGGTACAGATGCTGCAGCAGGTTCTATACATGGTAAAGATTCTGCAGCAGGTTCTATACATGGTTCAGATGCTGCAGCAGGTTCTATACATGGTAAAGATACTGCAGGAGGTTCTATACACGGTACTGATGCTGCAGAAGGTTCTATACACGGTCCAGATGCTGCAGCAGGTTCTATACACGGTACAGATGCTGCAGAAGGTTCTATACATGGTAAAGATGCTGCAGCAGGTTCTATACATGGTAAAGATTCTGCAGCAGGTTCTATACATGGTACAGATGCTGCAGCAGGTTCTATACATGGTACAGATGCTGCAGAAGGTTCTATACACGGTCCAGATGCTGCAGCAGGTTCTATACACGGTACAGATGCTGCAGAAGGTTCTATACATGGTAAAGATGCTGCAGCAGGTTCTATACATGGTAAAGATGCTGCAGCAGGTTCTATACATGGTACAGACGCTGCAGAAGGTTCTATACACAGTACAGATGCTGCAGCAGGTTCTATACACGGTACAGATGCTGCAGAAGGTTCTATACATGGTACAGATGCTGCAGCAGGTTCTATACATGGTAAAGATGCTGCAGCAGGTTCTATACATGGTAAAGATGCTGCAGCGGGTTCTATACATGGTACAGATGCTGCAGAAGGTTCTATACACAGTACAGATGCTGCAGAAGGTTCTATACACTGTACAGATGCTGCAGAAGGTTCTATACCCGGTACAGATGCTGCAGCAGGTTCTATACACGGTACAGATGCTGCAGCAGATTCTATACACGGTACAGATGCTGCGGCAGGTTCTATACACGGTACAGATGCTGCAGAAGGTTCTATACATGGTACAGATGCTGCAGCAGGTTCTATACATGGTAAATATGCTGCAGAAGGTTCTATACACAGTACAGATGCTGCAGCAGGTTCTATACACGGTACAGATGCTGCAGAAGGTTCTATACATGGTACAGATGCTGCAGCAGGTTCTATACATGGTAAAGATGCTGCAGCAGGTTCTATACATGGTAAAGATGCTGCAGCGGGTTCTATACACTGTACAGATGCTGCAGAAGGTTCTATACACGGTACAGATGCTGCAGAAGATTCTATACATGGTACAGATGCTGCAGCAGGTTCTATACACGGTACAGATGCTGCAGAAGGTTCTATACACAGTACAGATGCTGCAGCAGGTTCTATACACGGTACAGATGCTGCAGAAGGTTCTATACATGGTACAGATGCTGCAGCAGGTTCTATACATGGTGCAGATGCTACAGAAGGTTCTATACATGGTAAAGATGCTGCAGCAGGTTCTATACATGGTAAAGATGCTGCAGCGGGTTCTATACACTGTACAGATGCTGCAGAAGGTTCTATACACGGTACAGATGCTGCAGAAGATTCTATACATGGTACAGATGCTGCAGCAGGTTCTATACACGGTACAGATGCTGCAGAAGGTTCTATACACAGTACAGATGCTGCAGCAGGTTCTATACACGGTACAGATGCTGCAGAAGGTTCTATACATGGTACAGATGCTGCAGCAGGTTCTATACATGGTGCAGATGCTACAGAAGGTTCTATACATGGTAAAGATGCTGCAGCAGGTTCTATACATGGTAAAGATGCTGCAGCGGGTTCTATACACTGTACAGATGCTGCAGAAGGTTCTATACACGGTACAGATGCTGCAGAAGATTCTATACATGGTACAGATGCTGCAGAAGGTTCTATACATGGTACAGATGCTGCAGAAGATTCTATACATGGTACAGATGCTGCAGAAGGTTCTATACACAGTACAGATGCTGCAGAAGGTTCTATACATGGTACAGATGCTGCAGAAGATTCTATACACGGTACAGATGCTGCAGAAGATTCTATACATGGTACAGATGCTGCAGAAGGTTCTATACATGGTACAGATGCTGCAGAAGATTCTATACACGGTACAGATGCTGCAGAAGGTTCTATACACAGTACAGATGCTGCAGAAGGTTCTATACACGGTACAGATGCTGCAGAAGATTCTATACATGGTACAGATGCTACAGAAGGTTCTATACACGGTACAGATGCTGCAGAAGTTTCTATACATGGTACAGATGCTGCAGAAGATTCTATACACTGTACAGATGCTGCAGAAGGTTCTATACATGGTACAGATGCTGCAGAAGGTTCTATACACGGTACAGATGCTGCGGCAGGTTCTATACATGGTAAAGATGCTGCAGCAGGTTCTATACACGGTACAGATGCTGCAGAAGGTTCTATACACGGTACAAATGCTGCAGAAGGTTCTATACATGGTACAGATGCTGCAGCAGGTTCTATACATGGTACAGATGCTGCAGAAGGTTCTATACACAATACAGATGCTGCGGAAGGTTCTATACATGGTACTGATGCTGCAGCAGGTTCTATACATGGTACAGATGCTGCGGAAGGTTCTATACACGGTACAGATGCTGCAGAAGGTTCTATACACGGTACAGATGCTGCAGAAGATTCTATACATGGTACAGATGCTGCAGAAGGTTCTATACATGGTACAGATGCTCCATTTTACAGGCAGACTAAGGGGACCCCCAGGCACAATATTTAAAGAAATTTTTCATTTTTAGAACTTGGAATTTGTATGAAAATTAATAAACAAAATGAAATTTAACGAAAACAAAACAAAATTTAACAAAAATCAAATTAAAATAAACAAATTACGAAACGAAATGAAATTAGTAATATAACGAATATATCCGAAACTAAACAAATGATTCAGTTCTGCACATGTCTGGTATTCACTCTGTCTGAGACAGTTATAGATTTCCTCCTGCAGGGGGCCCTGTCCTCATCTGCTGTTCATTGTTGATAGACTGTAAGCAGTCTGTTCTGTTTTTACCTTTTTCTTGGCTCTTGCCCTTATTTTGGTGAGTTGATTGTTCTTGCCTGTTACTGGTCTGGAGGTTTAGTAGGAGGGGTGAAGGACAAATGCTGAGTTGTATGCCACATTCCTTGAGGTCAGATTTGGGAGATGACATTTGTTGGGGTCACCATTCTAGAATGTTCCCTCTCCACCAGGATGTCCATATCTAATGCCCCTTCAGTTGGTCTTTGCCTGAGTCTGAGGATGTAAGAGGGGATACCTGGAGGAAGCTGGGCTGGGGAAGGATCTTCTTGTTGGTAGAAGTGTCCATCTGGACATTGCAGGAAGGATTCATTGCCCCAGATCACAGGATCCT
>BLSH010470984.1:44123-56895 GCA_018402905.1 Glandirana rugosa
CAATTTTCAATGATTGGCACCATAGCTTGTAGACTCTATAACTTTCACAGAGACCAAATAATATCCACTAATTTGGGTTATTTTTACCAAAGATATGTAGCAGTATAAATTATCGCCCAAATTTATGAAGAAAAATTACTTTTTTGCAAAATTTTTCAATACAAACTAAAAAAAAGTGTTTTTTTTTCAAAATTTTCGCTACTTTTTCGCTTATATTGAAAAAAATAAAAAACCCAGCAGTGATTATATACCACCAAAAGAAAGCTCTATTTGTGAGAAAAAAATGATAAAAATTTTGTTTGGGTACAGTGTTGCATGACTGAGTAATTGTCATTTAAATTGTGAGAGTGCTGAAAGCTGAAAATTGGTCTGGTAAGGAAGGGGGTGTAAGTGTCCTGTATGGAAGTGGTTAAAAAAAAAAAGAACAAGCTAGTCTTTGCATGTCAAGGCAGTCCCCACAGGGCCAGACCTACACTGTACATACTCTGTGGTTCAGTATCCATACATTTAGCTAAACCACACTTGCTTTATTTAGAAGAAGATTTCCCAGATATGGCAAACCCAGCGAGAGCTGGAACTGTGGAGTATTTATTCTGGTCTAAGAGTCAACTGAACTAAACACATACAAAGAGACCTTAGGACTAAGCCAACCACGTGATTCTAATCTCATGATACTAGGTAGTATATAACCTATTGTCACTCACATAATTTGCAGCATATAGAAATCTGTAGTGTAAACATTGAATCTAGAAAACACAAATGGAGAAGCCTCTTACACTCTTGTATATAGTAGGAACACAGAGATTTAAACTTGGGGTGTAGGCATTTCAAAAACACGTAAAAGGGCTAATAACAATTTAAATTTGTATTCCCCTATTAGGGATTGGCTGATGACTCCAAATATTGGCACATCAAAAAAGTGATATCCCAGCATTAATGGTGCATTTAGCCTATGAACAGTATCCATCCATGTTGTTGTATTCAACTTTATCAGGGACTGCCAACCACACAATGATTTAGGTTGCACATCATATAGACATATTTTTGTATGCCATCAATCATAGAGGCTGGTAGTAAATCATGTAAGGAGTAGCATAGGTCCACAGAGATGTATCAAATAGTCATCAGACAAATGTCCTTCTATTCAGGGTCAATGCATATCCAAATATACATCACTCAAAGTGTATGTATCCTGAGGTATCAACATATAAAGCATGCACCCATAGTTTGCATTATGATCCCCAAAAAGAAAACAAGAAAAGAACAAGGGCATCAAATGGTCATATACACAGACATAATGCCATGAAGTCAGAAGACCAAGAAAGGAAGAACCATCTCAGCTGCCTGGTTTTGTCATATAAACCAACTTCCTCAGAAGCTGAAATGTGACTGAGCATCAGACCCTATTTAATGACATATGGTCCAATATGGTGCTCAAGGGGGTGTAAAACACCAAATGAAGTGAGTAATATCCCCCAAAATGGATTCCCTAGCTAATATAATTCCAGGAAGTAGCTCCACCCCTCCATTAAATCCTACTTCCCCAGACAGTGGATAGGCCCCTTTTCCCACCAAACACTAAATGAATGACATCATGCAGTAATGTGTGTTCACTGATGGTGAAGATGTCACGATGCACACAGGACATACAAGTGCAGGCAGTATCACTGCTCACGCATTCCCCAGAAAACAAGCGAGGAGCACCACCTAAGTTGGAAAACCACCAAGGTAAGAGCAGGTATGAGGGGGGAATAGGGAGGAACAAATGGGCCCCACAAATGAGCATATCTTCACCCCACAACCCAGAAGCAGATCCCAGTAAAAAAATAACAAACAATACTGTTAACACGAAATCAAAATATATACCATTTAGACATATCAAAGTAAGGGGAAATCTAACAATTGCAAAAAAGAACTAAAATCCCTAGGGGGTGTTTTGAGCAAAGGTCCCAGATCAAGTGGTAGCTAGGGCCCCTCTTCAAGTCCAGAGAGTTATACTGCGGCATTGGAAGACCTCTGATCCCCCTTCCCATAAGGAATGGATACAGTGTATGGGTAAAACTCTCAGGTTGGAGAAGTACATCTACCAACATAGGGAAAGCCCCTGTAAATATGATAATCTTTGGGGCCCATGTCATTTCAAAGTTAATGACATCCCCAGTTTTCTTCACAGACGGCAATGCGAACTGTGCACTCGCACATGAATCGGAATGCATGGGTGAAAACACCCATGCAACGCGATTCTAGTGCAGGAAAAAAAAGGTACATGTACCTTTTTTTGTGTGAATCTAATGCGAATTCAGCCATACAAGTGTATGGCTGAACTCGCACTGCTCAGAGATCGCATGTGATCGGCACCCGCAAATCACATGTAATCTCTGAGGATCGCATTAGTCTGAACCAGGGCTATATGTCCTAAATATGGTCCTGCAATCTCCTGTCAATCATATGGTGGGTCTTATTACACTGAAGGCTCTGCATACATATAAGGATGTAGACTCCACCCGTCTTTTCACAAGTAATGTTGCCTCAGCACTTAAGATTTCATCCTGTGGAGAAGGTAAGACTGTTCCCCTGAATAAGGAAAGGATAATAATCACATCTTCCACATTTAGATACCCCTCGTCTACAAATATCACAGGTGTTACTGGTCCATATAGTACTATTAACCAACATGCTCTTTAGAGACCCTGCCCTACGGTATGTAACAGTCTCTCAGCAACAAATGATGAATGTGAGGAAATGTGTTACTCGCTTGCCTATGGATAAAAAATCATAAAGTGAACAACTGGTTATGCTTATATTTTACACTTTTTTGAGGACTTTCACATTGGTGCCCTTTAAACACTACATTTGGGAGAAAAAAGGTCATTTATTTCAACAGTTAAGTGTTACTGTGGGCTCCGGCTATTATTGTATCGCATTATGGTTTTGAAGGTCTGTTTTCTTCTTTTTTTAAAATTCTCTCTCTATATATATATATTTTTTGTATACTTCAAATCCAGTAGTCTTATATATGTTATATTCCCCCACACATACAGAAACATCAAAATCCACCAGCAGCCACATATACGTTATGTTTCTAGCCAGTAGCTATAAATGTTATTTTCACCTCCCCAAATTTGAAACTACCCCCTACTATAAATCAAGGTAGGACACCTTTCTGAGACAGAACCAAGATTGGTGCAGCAAGTCCTAGCATGTGGGGAGAAGAAATATACAATACATGCTAGCAACAAATGCCTGCACAGCAGCAAGGGGTACTATAGAGCTTTCAACACTGCTCGGATTAATATCCACCTTTAATATCCACCTTGTGCATTAGTATCTGCCAGGAATACATTTAAAAATTAAAGTATGCTAATGGTAACACTAGGATGATGACTGGGAATATGTGCCCCAAGTGCTTGGGCCTAATAACACCACTGATATTCCCTTTTGTATGTCAGAAGAAGTTTCTAAGTAGTTGATAATTGCCCTAAACAACAAAATCTGTCATGATTAGTAAAGAATGAATATGTCATACTCATTTTGCAGGGCAGAGGTTTACAATGCTTGGTGCATAGTAAACAAGGGTTCTATTGCAGCCCTTGCCAGTTCACTTGAGGAGCTTACACTTCTACCCGCAGCACAGACTCCCCACTGCTCACTGCTGACCAGGCTGTAACAGTGAAATTTGGATTCAGTAGGTTTATGGTGCTACTCTAATATGGAAGTATGGTACTTTTTATCAGAGCTTTGACATGCCATGGAATGTAAGTTACAACCCTTTATTCCCTGTGTTTTGCAATATACAAATAGAATTCCTAATTATGAAGTCACACTGTGCAGTCAAATCAATTAATCCAAAATTGTCACACACACAAAAGGGACCTTCAATATCACGGGATCATGCAGCTGTATCTCCAATAACATTGTGTACGTCACCCAAAAAAATGCAACAAAGGACCTTATGTTGGTGAAACAGGACAAAATTTGCAAACTAGGATGAATTTGCACAAAAGCACAATCGAGGAACATAAGAAAGATGATTTCTGCACACCTATGCAACATTTTTCACAACCAGACCACACTATGGAAGATATAAATGTTTTAGTTCTTAAAGGGAACTTCAAAACTACTCAGGAAATTTAAACTTTTGAACTAAGAATAATAATTCTGATCGTACTCCTAGAATAAAACTAGAACACTTGCAAAGCCCTAAAGATGATGGGGGCTGGAAGCCACCCATGCTCATATCTGGTGGACTTGCCCACTCCTGCGACCATTCTGGTTGAATGTCAGATCACTTGTTTCACAAATAGCTGGAGGTTCACTCCCTGATGACCCCTGGACCATGTTATTTCATTGTTCCCCCTAGGACTAGGAGGTAAAAGGAAATGCCAATTAGAAAATAATAAAAAAGATAAAATGGGTATCGTTACCACATACGGTACACATTGGAACCATTTGCAAATACTTATGGACAAACAGTGGCATTTATTAATGTCAGACAATAAACTAAAAGAGATCCTGGGTACACACCCAAGCCTAATAGCTAGAAGAGCACCTACAATTGGGGACACACTTGTCCACAGTGAATACACACGTAAAAATATAGACAGATCCATCTTTATGTCCATGCCTCCTCTACCTAAGGGCATGCACCTGTGTGGCCATTGTAGTATATGTAAATATATTATAAGAGGTGACACCTTCACTGACTCAGCTGGGAAAAGTACCTATCACATTAAATAATTTCTGAATTGCTCTACAACATATGTTATTTACCAAATAGTCTGCCAGTGTGGTAAAATCTACGTGGGCAAGACTATTAGAGAATTCAGAAAGAGAATGGGTGAGCACATTAGTGATATACTTACCAAGGATGACAAATCCCCAGTTGCAATACATTTTAGGGATTACATGAAGCATCCGTGGATGGGTTCAAATGTGGAATTATTTATAAATTGGACCTATCACACAGAAGAGGCGATAAGGATCGCATATTATTACAAAAAGAAGCAGGGTGGATCTTCCTTTTAGATTGTCTTATTCCTAAGGGGTTAAATAGTGACATGTCCCTACAATGTTTTCTGTAATTCACCCATGGGTATATCTAAGGTTATATTGGATTACATAGGTGTAACTAGGAGGAAACCTATGAGCAATTAGTTATGGCAATATGCCTCTATTGGAGTCCACTATGTTGCTCCTTAGTGGGGAATGGACCTATGGAGACCATACCTAAGTATGGGAGTGGGAGGATCTCCAGTATTCCTTTATACCCCTGTGTGAACATATAGAGGCCTCCATTTATCTATCAGATTGGCAATGAGCATTAAATTATATGTATTTTTTTTCTCATTAACTTTGTTTAATGGTCTCAAAAAATTTGGTGACAGGTTTTTGGTTACTTTCCTTCTGAAGCTTTTACGATGCATGGTTATCATAAGCCAGTCTTTTACTATTAAACTTAAATGGCCAATTGAGACAAACAGTTCTGAGACCGATCTTCCACCGCTGGTTAAGACTGAGGTGGTGCTGGATTGTTGAAATATTCATTTGGTTTTCTGGGCCTTCTGAGCAGACTTTGTGACCTTGCCAGCACCTGCTGCCTTCTTTTCAACAGCCTTGATGACACCAACAGCAACAGTCTGCCTCATGTCACGCACAGCAAAGCAACCAAAGGGAGAATAGTCAGAGAAGCTCTCCACACACATGGGCTTGCCAGGGACCATATCAACAATGGCAGCATTACCAGACTTCAGGGACTTAGGATTTTCTTCCAGTTTCTTACCAGAACGGCGGTCAATCTTCTCCTTCAGCTCAGCAAACTTGCAAGCAATGTGAGCAGTATGGCAATCCAGCACAGGTGCATAGCCTGCACTGATCTGTCCTGGGTGGTTCAGGATAATGACCTGTGCAGTGAATTGACCAGCTTCCAATGGTGGGTCGTTCTTGCTATCGCCAGCAACGTTACCACGACGGATATACTTCACGGAAACGTTCTTTACGTTGAAACGTTGTCACCGGGCAAAGCCTCGGTCAAAGCTTCATGGTGCATTTCCTCAGACTTGACTTCAGTTGTTACATTGACTGGAGCAAAGGTAACCACCATACCTGGTTTCAGGAGACCAGTTTCAACACAACCAACTGGTACTGTACCAATACCACCAATCTTGTACACATCCTGCAGAGGCAGACAAAGAGGCTTGTCAGTGGGGCGGCTAGGAGGCAGAATGCTGTCAAGAGCTTCCAGCATAGTGATTCCACTGCCTTTTCCCTCTTTACGGGTGATGCTCCATCCCTTGAACCATGGCATGTTGGAACTGGGTTCCAACATGTTGTCACTGTTCCAACCAGAGATGGGCACAAAGGCAACGGTATCTGGGTTGTACTTGTAACCAATTTTCTTGATGTAAGTGCTGACTTTGTTTACAATTTCCTCGTATATCTTCTGGCTGTATGGTGGCTCAGTGGAATCCATTTTGTTAACACCAACAATAAGCTGCTTCATACCAGAGTGTAGGCCAGAAGAGCATGTTCACGAGTTTGTCCATTCTTTGAGATACCAGCCTCAAACTCACCAACACCAGCAGCAACAATAAGCACGGTGCAGTCAGCCTGAGAAGTACCAGTGATCATGTTCTTGATGAAGTCTCTGTGGCCAGGGGCATCAATAATGGTGACATAGTACTTGTTGGTCTCAAATTTCCACAGGGAAATGTCGATGGTAATACCCCGTTCATGCTCAGCCTTAAGTTTGTCCAAGACCCAAACGTATTTGAAGGAGCCCTTTCCCATCTCAGCAGCTTCCTTCTCAAATGTTTCGATGGTACGCTTGTCGATCCCACCACGTTTGTAGATGAGATGTCCGGTTGTTGTGGACTTGCCAGAATCTACGTGTCCAATGACGACGATGTTTATGTGTGTTTTTTCCTTTCCCATTGTGGAGTTTTAGATGTTGGCGATGGACACCTTGTAAATTCACCGCAGACCCGGTGAGGAAGAGAAATTATACGTATTTGACCGTGGGTATAGATGATTTGATAGAGGAGACCATAACGTATACTAGAGTGAGGGTAGTTACCACTTTTGCATACCGATGGGTTAGCATAAGTAAACCCCCCCACCCTTTAACCGTAGTGGGGAATATAGGATGTAATATCCCCACTAAACCACATGGTGAATCCGTCCATGGGACACCCACTACTTGTATGGACTAGAATCCAGTGATGCTCTCTGTCCTGTGATGGGAATTATTTGAGACATGAGAATATATATATATCATCTACTCGATTTTTATCACTTAATTTATTTCTGTTTGGCTTTACACTGAATGTAACCTTCATAAAAGGACCTCCCCTCTCCCTGTATGTATTTAGTTAGTTAATGGCTGCACTTAATGGAGACACCTGTTTTATCACTTGTTCATTCAGCACCAATGCACCAGTGTTTATGGAGGTGGTTTGGGATCTATTTAAATAGGCGCCATCCCATTGGCTAACTAAGCCCTGACGAAGTTCACATCTGAAGGAAACATGAAGACTACCTGTAGGGTAGTCCCACCACCTCTCCCCACTGCCTTTGTTGAGATTCCGGCCCAGATTATCCTCTGTATGTAGGGTTGGCTCCTACCATGGGCGATGGACTTATTGCACCTGTACAGCCTTAGATAGCTCAGACGAGCGGCACTGACTACTCCCCACACCTGCAGATGCGGACCGGCTGGTATCAGTTCAATCAGAACCTCAGCTTGGTTTGGGAGAAGCTAGTCAGCACAGGTGGCAGAGTTACCAGCCCTGAGGCTACAGGTCTGGAGTGGGAGCTGCTATCAGACAAACTATAGAGCAGCGGTTGGCTATTGTGCTGGGACTGAAAAAGACTGATACTGCATACATTGGAGCCCTCGCTATTATATCCAGTGAGTGATCTGGGGACACAGGTTGAGACCGCTTAACATCCATGGCGGCGGTCTCCCTGCAGTAGCCTTCAGAAAACCAGCGGACTACATAGCAGCTTGATACAGGTTGAGACTGCCAGATCGGATTGGCGGCGGTCTCCCTGTGTATGTCCACAGCTTTCCAGCACACAGCATGGCAGCATTCGAAGGCTCCTAGATCCATCAGCTATTACTGTGAGTCACATGTGCCATCTCTAAGCGAACCGAACTGCAAGTGTAGGGCAGAGCCCCCGGGTTCAACTATACCCTTATAACCATCTGTTTTGGGACTGGTGAAGACGGATACTGCATACACTGGAGCCCTCGCCATTACATTCAGCAAGTGATTAATGGACACAGGTTGAGACCGCCTGACATCCACGGTGGTGGTTTCCCTGCAGTAGCCTTCAGATTACCGGCGGATTACTTAGCAGCCTTATGCAGGTTGAGACTGCCAGATCGAATCAACTGTGGTCTCCCTGTGTGTTCACAGCGTTCTAGCGCACAGCAAGGCTTCCAGGGCTTCCAGGTCCATCAACCACAACCGTGAGTTACATGTGTCAACCCTAAGGGAACTGAAGGGCAAGTGAGGGGCAGAGCCCCCGGGTTCAACTATACCCCTATTACTATCTGAATGACATTGCCACGGTTGGCGAATATGTGCTTCTTGTCTCCCAGCCCTCATGTATCAATTGGCATTTTTTCATTCACATAACTGCAAGCTGGTGACTCTATAGCCAGGTCTGGTCCTAGTGCATTAGCAGCATTTCTTTCCATCACACAACGGGTCATTAGGGGATATCCTGTGATGGGACAGTGATTGGGGCGTTTCATCTAAGGGGGGCAGCGAGGGGTTCTCAGCTCCCTGGGGCAATTCCCCTCCATACCTACTGTTTTGAGGGGGAAGAGGGTAGTAGTAGGTAGGTGGGCATTAGGGTGGGGTGGCCCCTCTAGTGTGTGAGGGGTAATAAGACCATTTGTGGGCATGGGGATGTTGGATGAATGGTGCGGGTCATGTCATGTGGATTACTTTTCAATAAAATGTAGTTGCAGTGGTGCAGTATTGTTTTTGTTTTGTGTTTTGTGATTATTTCATTGTTCCCAAGATTCTCCTAAATCGTACAAATGCTCCATCACCCCTCATCTGTTGAACGCTGCTAAGTCCCTAATCCCTGCCCTTTGGAGGAAGTCACAAATCACATCTATTAAATTCTGGATACAGGCAGTTGATCAAGCTTATGCTATGGAAGACCTCACTTTCCCACTTTGTAATACCCAATCCTCTTTCACCAAGATATGGGCAGGTTGCATGGCCTTCAAGTCCTCTCCACGCTACACAGATATCATGGACTCCAAGTAGAACTCACTCTGTTTGCATAGTCATGCTACTGTTCTGGTTCTTAATAGGTCTGATACCTGGGTATTTTTCTTTTTCTTTATGGTGGTTGTCGCCATTGTACTACACGATTCTAATAGATGAAACTAAAGTGGCACTTCCCACTCCACCCCACTCCCCTTCTGCTTCATTCTTCCCTCTTTCCTCTTTTCCTCTCTCCTTTTTCTTTTTCTCTCCATCCTCTACTCTATAGACAAATTTAATGAGATGTTTACACTGATCTTATAGCTGTTGTATTTTGGGCATATATCATAGTATTTCAAGTTCTGCTATAACATTGTACGAGTATAACTCATAAAGAGTTAATAAAATATGATGGGGGCTTGGCACTACCCAACCCATGGTTATATTATTTAGCAGTCCAAATGTAACATTTGATTGGCATGCTGTCTGAGGAAGACAGGCAAGGGGACTCTAGATGTAGCTCATCTGCCGCCGTGCTGCTTTACATGGTTCGTAAAGAGCTTGTTCCGGTAGCCTTTGAAGCACAGCCCTTTGGCAAACTGCACAAATCTTTACCGATGTATAACCTCATTCAGAAATCTTGGAATAAAGCCAAATACCTCCAAAGTGTGACTGAATATATGGAATTCAGCCCCATTTGGCAAAATTAGACTTATCTTGAACTAGCTAAATTGGAACATAGCACAAAATGGAAAGGATATGGTTTAATATTTCTCAATCAAATTTTCCATAAAGGCGTACTGCTATCATTTGATGCTATGCGAGAGAAATTTAATTTACCACCCTCCATGTACTTCTACTATATGCAGCTGAGACATGCTATTGTGGTTTAGGGTAGATCTTCTGACTGAACCTTATCTCCAACTCCATTATTCCATTTCATTAAGGACGCAGAATCCTCTAAAGGATTTCTATCACAATCCTATGCTATGTGACCAGTGTTGCCAACCTCCCGCAGTGTTTTTTACTGGCAAAACATGGAAAATTTACAGGCAGAGCACATTTTTTACTGGCAACCTGAAAAATAACAGAACTCCCATTAAAAACTAAGACAATTGATATTTAAACACAACATGGAAACACTGACAATACCCATATCAAGTAGTTTGCCTGGTTTACACTTAAAAAGTCAGCACAGCATGACAAATCATCAGACCCTGACATTTATACACAGTTGTAAAAATCACAGATTTTTACAAACTGTCGGTAAATTTACTGGCGGTTGGCAACCCTGTATGTGACTCCAGTCTTTTTTGAAAAAACATCCTTTACGAGTGTTAGAGAAATGGGAGAAAGATGTGGGCCAGATAACTGGGGACCAGTGGGAAGAACAGGGGCTTACCAATAGGGGTCTCAGGGGTCTCAAATGTGACCAGGCCCCATGCTCCAGGGGGCCCATGCGACTCCCCTGTGCCGAAATACATAGTACCGAGCATGGTGCGAGGGAGCATTGGAGGGGGTGGTACAGGAGGTGGAGAGTGAGATATGACGGTGCGGTAGTGTGGGAAAAGGAGCAGACAGCAGCCTTGTGTCCCCCTGGACAGTGATAGCTTGGCGGGAGCACGCATGAGCCAGACTGGTATGTTAATTGTAACCCTGTGCCATGTCCCTGAACCTGATCAGTGGGAAGGGCCCTGGGCTCAGAGGGAAGGGCTCCAGCTGAGGTTCAGGGGGGCTCTTCATGGTTTCTTGCACCAGGGCCCTGAAGGTTCTAGTTATGTCTCTGGGGAAGAAACTTTCCAATCAGTGACCAAATATTCATTGAAGGTGACACAGAAACTGACTCAGGTATACATCCTTTTGAGGGTTAATTACACTCCTCATAGATTATACGTCATGGGTTTACTACCTACACCTACCTGCTCCAGATGTAGCTTCATGCGATCACGGTGACTTGATCCATCTACTGTGGAAATGCCCAAAATTACACACCTATTGGAAGGTGGTGGTGGATACTGTGCATAGGTGTTTCAAGTGTCTTCTCCAAGTTTCACACCCACTGCTGTCCTACTAATATTTTGAATGATAATTGAAATAAAGCTCATGCATTTATAAACTTCTCCCACGCCTCTAATTAGAACTGCTTTCTGGGTTACCTCTGTTAACCCTCCCCCCTATTTGAGTGAATCCCAAACCTTGTCTGCTTAACTTGCTAGATGAATATGAAGGGGAAAATCACACCAGAGAAGCCATCGTTAGGGTCTTATTTTTGGTCCAAAAATGAATAATGGTACACTGGAAGTCGGAATATCCTCCTACAGTTAGGGAATGGATTACAACTGTTGGTAACATTGAGGATAGAAAAAGTTATATATCAGCACAGTGGATGCCTGCACAAATATGAAAAACGATGGGCCCATTGGCAGGAGGTTCCTAGGCTAGCCCCAGTAGATCTGATTATGGATAGGTTGCTCAGACTTAATGCAGGATGAGGATGTCTTAGGCCAAGGGAATACTGAGGTGATGGATACTATAGTCTATAGTTCAGAATGGTGCATGAGTGCACCTTTATTACTTTCAATGAGTATTTCTTAGATAAATAACGTTGGTAACATTGGATATCTGTGTATGAAAATGCACAATGTACTGTTTGGCATTGTTACTGTATGCTTTGTTCTAAATAAACCTTTTTGTTGGATATAATAAAAAAAAAAAAAAAAAAACAAACAGGGATACTATAAAGCTAGAAAGAAAGAAGAAAGAGGACTATCATCTCAGCGTCCTTAGCACTGACCGACTCGGGCATCAGGGGCCTCGTTCTAAGGTAAGTATTTCATAATATGTTAGTATGCGATGCATATTAACATATTATGCCATTGTCTTGCAGGATTTTTTTTTTTTTTTTTTATCAGGTGGATTTACTACCGCTTTAAATGTCTGTTTAATATACTTTTAAATGGTATAACCAGCACTACCATTAATGTTTTTATAGAATTATAACTGAAGGGTTTCCTTAGGCCTTCAAAAAACTTTCTTCAGGCTAGTATTTGGAAGATTTGAGTTAAAATACCTACAGTATCTCACAAAAGTTAGTACACCCCTCACATTTTTGTAAATATTTTATTATATCTTTTCATGTGACAACACTGAAGAAATTACACTTTGCTACAATGTAAAGTAGTGAGTGTACAGCTTGTATAACAGTGTAAATTTGCTGTCCCTTAAAAATAACTCAATACACAGCCATTAATGTCTAAACCGCTGGCAACAAAAGTGAGTACACCCCTAAGTGAAAATGTCCAAATCGGGCCCAAAGTGTCAATATTTTGTGTGGCCACCATTATTTTCCAGCACTGCCTTAACCCACTTGTGCATAGAGTTCACCAGAGCTTCACAGGTTGCCACTGGAGTCCTCTTCCACTCCTCCATGTCGACATCACGGAGCTGGTGGATGTTAGAGACCTTGAGCTCCTCCACCTTCCGTTTGAGGATGCCCCACAGATGCTCAATAGGGTTTAGGACTGGAGACATGCTTGGCCAGTCCATCA
>BLSH010470984.1:57968-81768 GCA_018402905.1 Glandirana rugosa
AAAAAAGAAAGCATTGTAAAATAAATAAATAGGTAAATAAATTGTAAAAAATAATAAAAAAATAAAATTGTAAAAAAAAAAAAAAAAAATATTCGTGCCACTGTCACATGACCTTAAAAAAAGTATCGGTAATAGGTATCGGCGAGTACTTGAAAAAAAGTATCGGTACTTGTACTCGGTCTTAAAAAAATGGTATCGGGACAACCCTAGTTTCAGCAATCCATGTTTTAGTCTGCTTGTCTTCAGCAAACTGTTTGTGGGCTTTCTTCTTTATCATCTTTAGAAGAGGCTTCCTTCTGGGACGACAGCCATGCAGACCAATTTGATACAGTGTGTGGGGTATAGTTTGAGCACTGACAGGCTGACCCCCCACCACTTCAACCTCTGCAGCAATGCTGGCAGCACTCATACGTCTATTTGCCAAAGACAACCGCTGGGTATGACACTGAGCATGTGCACTCAACTTCTTTGGTTGACCATGGCGAGGCCTGTTGTGAGTGGAACCTGTCCTGTTAAACCATTGTATGGTCTTGGCCACCATGCTGCAGCTCAGTTTCAGGGTCTTGGCTATCTTCTTATAGCCTAGGCCATCTTTATGTAGAGCAACAATCCTTTTTTTCAGATCCTCAGAGACTTTTTTGACATGAGGTGCCATGTTGAACTTCCAGTGGCCAGTATGAGAGAGTGAGAGCGATAACACCAAATTTAACACACCTGCTCCCCATTCACACCTGAGACCTTGTAACACTAACGAGTCACATGACACCGGGGAGTGAAAATGGCTAATTCGGCCCAATGTGGACATTTTCACTTAGGGGTGTACTCACTTTTGTTGCCAGCGGTTTAGACATTAATGACTGTGTTGAGTTATTTTGAGGGGACAGCAAATTTACACCGTTATACAAGCTGTACACTCACTACTTTACATTGTAGCAAAGTGTCATTCCTTCAGTGTTGTCACATGAAAAGATATAATAAAATATTTACAAAAATGTGAGGGGTTTACTCACTTTTGTGAGATACTGTATGTAACTATGTATTTTGAGAAATTAATAAAAATTGTTAATTACAAAAAAAACTTTGGACTTTTTTTTAAAAAAAAAACATGCAAGTCCCCAAAATTTGTAATTTTCAAACTGGTATTATTGGCACGATTTCCAGTATTTACAGGACTATTCATCTTAGTTGTCCACGCAACTGGGGCAGGCTTCATCTCAGTAAAAGTTGACCTTCATGTACCTCTAGGCTACCTTGTGGATGCCAGTCACTTTTGTGAGATACTGTATGTAGAGTAAATTCAGGAAGCAAACTAGCTCAAAATGGCCTCCGCTAACCCCAGTTGGTTATATTTCCTATATACAAATGGAAACTAGTAAACAGATAAATACCAAACCCTGTGGAATTATTTTTCATGTGAAGCAAAGGAGCTCATTTGCTGTTTGCTATGCCTTGAAATACCTCATGCTGTTTACAAAAATGGAGGGGCCCTGTAGTATGATCTTTACATGATTTTGAATAAATGTAATAAAGTAGCTCTTATAAATACAGCATCAACAAACCAACAGATCCGTTCCAAGTCATATAGATTCAGCCTGTTTCAGCCACATAGTCTTGCAAAAATCCAAAGCAAGTGGAGAGCGCACACTGAGATATCACGCTGTAAAATCCTTTATTGAATCCTAAAATCCATGCACTTGCGAGTGTGCATGGACTCTGGCATTTAGTAAAGGATTTTACAGTAGGATATCTCAGTGTGTGGTTTCCATTTGCTTTGGATGCACACATCCTATAGATACGTACATTAAGGTGTTTTCCCATTCTTGAACTATGTATGCAAAGACTGCCAGTTGGAAGAAGCACAGTTCTGTGGTAAGCATCAGAGCAAAACCTGAAGAACATAAAAAGGAAACAGCTGTACTACAATACACTTTTGTGTACCCTTTTCTGGTGCTTTCACCTATAAGAGTCAACATCACAACAAAATAAGCCAGTCGTTCAGTACTCCTTGAGAGAAACCTAGGCACATTGTCAAGTTAGAAATCTAGTATACTACTAAGGATCTTTAGCCATAGTTCAGTAAAATAATATTGCTGTTTTCCCTTGTGTAACTGGTAAGCTTAATATTTAAAACCTGTGTCCAGCTATTTTTTATTTACAGGGACTCTCATTCCTGTATAAATAAAATGTCAAGCACTACTCAGCCAATCCCTGGGGAGGTGTGTCCAGATGGTGGCTAGGAAGCTGATAAATAGTATGGAGCCTTGAAGAGATTGTCTTTCCTGAGCAAGGAGAGCTCATAACCTCAGGGGTTTGCCCCTGAGGCAGCCTGTGGATTGTGGTGCTGTCTTGTGAGGTCTCAGCAGTGGCAGAGCTGGGATCTGGCAGTGATCTGGAATTGACTGCAGGACTTCTCCAAAGGGATCTGGTTTAAAGAAGAACTGCCTCACTCACAGGGTTGTGTCCAAAGGAAGCTGGAAGGTGGCAGCTGTCCTGGGGATGTGATTGATGACCCTGAATTGATTCTTGTGACTGTGTGCTTTTGGGATATAAGTGCCATAGGTAGCTTGGACTAAGACTCATAAGGTCTCAGATACTCATCATTCCCCATTCTCAGCAGGTCCTGGACTGTGAGCTTAGAGAAGAGGCCCTCCTGTACTGTGCAGTGTTCCTGAGATTGCACTGAGTACTTATAGCTGTGCAGTGTAGGGTAGCCAGATGCCAAAAAGGCTTGCCTTATGGTCCCCAGCTGTGAGGCCTTTGACTGTCTAAAATTGCCAGATGCTTCAGGAGAAGATTGTCCTCTCACAGGAAATTGCTAACTGTTTTGGAGTATCCCATACCCTCAATCCCCTTCTGTTACAAGTTTTATCAGCAATAAATCGAAAAAGACAACCCTTAGACTTCCTATTGTTGCTGGAGGGAATGGGCCTTTGCTTGGGGGGCTGGTAGCCTTTGTGCTATCTGGGGGGGAGAACCAGTTAAAATTAGCAGCCACGCAGCACTGCATAAGTTAATTATCTGAATAGTTAATACATACTGTGGTGTGTCTTCCTCTGCATGGCTCACTTCCTGTTCTGGTGATTTATGCAGGAGGAGACTAGAGTTTTCTTTATGTCCATGAGTGGGAAGCAGCATGTGAGGATGTGCCAGTACGTAATTTTCAGTTGTGGAGGAGTTACCCCTCAGAGGGACTCTGTTGTGGGACCAGAGCATGGACATGATTTTATGGAGTCTACTATCTGGTATGGACAGCACCACTTTTAAATAGCCAGCACAGCCAACAGCCTAATAATATGTAACTTTATGTGAGAATGACAATGTTTCACTAACAGTATTTCCTCAAATGTCATAAGGACTGCAATTAATATTGTTTATTCAGTAAGTTAAGTTACTGTTTAAGAAGAACTGTCTGGTCTGAGTTACTTGGGGAAAGACGATCCAAGTGTGTACTTTATTCCTAGTGTATCAAAAAACTGGAGAATAAAGAGTACCTGTCTAAATTAATCCTCCAGGCTATACAGTGAGATGTGTTAATACAAAGTTAATCCTTGCAGTTATAGAGCAGAGTGTGTATTACACCTTTGGGTTGTGAAGAGGACTGCCAAGAAGGAGGAGCAGCCAGTTTAGTTGTGGAGTGGTGGTGGCCAGTGGCAGAGATTCTGCAGGTAGAGGTGGCCAGGCACATGCTATTGCACAGCAGGGCCCACTGTGGTAGGAAAAAGACCTGGAACCACCTGAATACAATGCCCTGTGAGTAGTGCAGAGTCTCCACTCTTTGCCTTTAAGGCTTTACAATTGTAAGGGAACAGTGAGTGTTGTGAAGAACTGGTGGAGGATGATAAACATTGGGTGCTGTCTCCCTCAAAATGCCTCTGTAGTCAGTGCCAGGACAGGAGTCACTTGCAGGATATAGAATGTTATCCTTCTGTGTGTGGAGTCTGGAGAAGTAGTATGGCCTCATGCCACAAGACGGTGCTAACTCACACAAGAAGAATATATGACATTTTTATGTTGGTTGCATTCAGTTTCTTTATGTGGCCATTATACTAAAAAGCCTGCTCCCCATGTTCACCTTCATCCTGAGCTGCATCATTCAACCAAGTTCCTGTGAGCATAAAATATCATGGACACACCCCATGGGGGTGCATCATTCCACCAGTTTGAGCTCACAGGAGAATGGTACAGAGAACATTGCTCATGTTAATACATGAATGCTGTTCTCTGCAGCATAGAGGACTGGCCTCCACTGACGCAAATAAAAAAATAGAAAGATCTTGCTTGTCATATGACCAGCCCAAAGACACCTAGAAAAAAGGTTTATATACCAACAGTTGAAAAAAATAGGGGTGGTCCAGTGGTTGGAGGAGGGAACTGCCTAATATGGAACTGATCTTTAAGGTTGTGACAAAACAATGTTGTGTATTAACCGCTTGACTACCTTGACGCAGTACATTTACTGTGGCAGGTCGGCTCATACAGGCACAATCACCTACCTGTATATCACAGCTTTCTTCTGGGTCTACTCACCCACCCAGAAGTTTAAAGCTGACCATCACTACAGCACAAGCCGATTAGCGGGTCCAGGCCAATGATTTGCACCCGCTGATTGGCTAAGTGAATGACAGAAGAGAGTCCTGTGTTGGTAAACAACACAGGGCTTTCTACAGGCAGCAGCGATGTGCCCGTTTTTTCTCCCTGTAAAGCAGGGAGTAAAAACCAGCACATTGCTTAGCAAAAACAGCACAGAGTACAACCATTAACACTTGTTAGGAACACAGTCAACCCTTTGATTGTCCTAGATGTTAACCCTATTCTGACTCCTAACTGTTGTAATAGTGACTTATCCCTTGCTGAGACCTCTATGCCTGGCCTGTATAAGCAGATATGATCACTGCAGACATTTCTCATCAGATAGTGAGTCACCAATTACCGTTTTCTTCCATATGTGATTATTTATTGGAAATAGCAGGTACAGCATACAACAAATGTGGCAGATGGTTGAAAGATGGTAACTGCAGGTCAAAACATGGTAATGTGTCCTAGAATGCGAGTAGATTGTGTGAGGCCTACAAGCGTGTGGCCATATTCTTTACCTCATGAGAGAGAGGACACAGGAAGAGGAACTTGCATAGCAGAGTGAATTAGGAAGAGAAAGTTAGCTCACAGAGGATGGGAGGTACACACTTAGAACACAAAGGAAAAGTTCAATATCCAAAACAACCACAAGATGGCATTGTAATAACCAACTATACAAACATTACTATAACTATGCATATTTTATGTTACATGACAATCATGTAACAGAACACTCCCCGTCTGGTATTGTAAATACCACTATATATATGATAACGGTAGTTATGCAATGCAAATAAACATTGTGCAATTTGCAGTTGTATTGAATATCTGAAAGACAAAAACACAGCATGCATATATATGCAACACTAGAAACTGCAATAAGGCATCAAGAAGTGTCACTTAAAGTTCAAGGCACATTCTTCTTGTGGTAGAACGTAAATCCAGCAGACTCAGGCAATTGAGTTCAGTCTCCGAAAGGCAAGAGTAAAACAAGTTCTGTTATGGGTCTGAGGAAGGTCTTTACAGTTCCTTGTCTGGTAACCTTCACCTCCACCTTACGTACCATACCATCATCACTGGGAATGGTCTTTACAATGAGTCCCATAGGCCATTCAATTCTTTCGGCTTGCTGGCCTTTGAGCAGAACAAAGTCTCCAACTTGGAGGTTAGGGTTCAGATGTTGCCATTTTCTGCGTCCTTGCAGAAGAGAAAGATACTCCATCTTCCAACGTTTCCAGAAGCAGTTGGCGAGGTTTTGTACTCGCTTCCATTGTTCACAGTATAAGTTCCCTTCTTTAAAGTCCCCAGGTGGAACAGGAACAGGCCCAAGCTTCTGGGTAAGGAGAGTAGCTGGATTAAGGATGGTTGGGGACTCTGGGTCTGTAGACACTGGAACAAGTGGTCTTGAATTGATTATGGCAGACACTTCTGCCAGAAAGGTGGTTAAACTCTCGTGAGTAAGACTTGTGGAGTTCAAGTCCATTAACATAGAATCCAGTATTCTACGTGTAATGCCTATCATTCTTTCCCATGAGCCACCCATATGGGAGGAATGAGGAGGATTGAAAGTCCATGTACAGCCCTTTTCGGTTAAAAAGTCTTGGATTGGCTTAGAGTCGAGCTGCAACTCTAGGCAGGCTCCAGTAAAGTTTGTTCCATAGTCAGATCTTAATGACTTCACTGGCCCTCTGATGGCAAGGAATCGCCTTAAAGCATTAATGAAACTTGAAGCATCCATGGATTCTATGACTTCGATGTGTACCGCACGCACACTCATGCAGGTGAAGAGCACTGCCCAACGTTTGCTATTTGCTTGGCCACCTCGAATTCTGCGTGCTGTTACCATCCACGGCCCAAAAACATCTAGACCGACGTGGGTGAAAGGTGGGTCAGTGCTTAATCTGTCAGCTGGCAAATCTGACATTTGCTGTTGCTGACGTTTCCCTCTTAGCTTGCGGCATTGGACACAATTGTGCAGTATAGTTGAAATCTGTCTTTTTGCTCCAACAATCCACAGGCCTGTGGCTCTTATGGCACCTTCTGTGAAATGTCTACCTTGGTGCTTAACCCTTTCATGGTAGTGCCGTATGAGCAAGGTGGAGAGATGATGACGACCAGGTATAATAAGGGGATTTTGTTTTTTCTCTCCCAGCTTGGCCTTGTTTAAACCCTTAGCATGCCATGGCTGTCAATAAATGGATTCAGGTTGGCAATTGGACTGTTTTTTGGAATGTCCTGCTTGTCACGGATACATTTCATTTCTGAGCTAAAGACATTCTGTTGTTCACTGCGTATTATGATCAGTTCACTTTCAGCAATGTCCTTTGCAGAAAGATGTTTTTGGCATAAATGCCAGCCTTGACAGTCAGCGTCATTGGACTTAGTGTGATAGCAATGAGCAATATGGACTAACCTTGCAATAGTGCGTACAAGCCTTGTCCACTTGGAGAAAAGTTCAAAGCGTTGAGAACCCAAGATGAATCTTTGTTCAGATGTCGTGACGAGAGTCTTAACTTCAGACCGGATCTCTGGATCATTGTCAGGATCTAGAAGACTGAAACCCTCAGATGCAATTTCTTCGGAATGATCCAGCAGGAATTCAGGTTCTGTCAACCAAGAAGAGTCTGCAAAGACACTTGCAGACATTGGTCTGGTGGCATGATCTGCAGGATTATGCTCCGATGGAACATGATGCCATTGCTCAGGCCTTGAGGATTTTCTGATTCTTTTTACACGGTTGCTGACATAGACATAGAAGCGTTTTGTTCGATTGTATATGTAGCCCAAAACAACTTTGCTGTCTGTGTAGAATTTGATGTCATCTATTTGAATGTCCAGCTCACGCAGTGTAAAATCTGCAATTTCTACGGCTAGTACGGTCCCACAAAGTTCAAGTCTGGGTATTGTATGTTCAGGCTTAGGTGCTAACTTAGCTTTGCCAAATAAAAACTCTACATGGGTTTGATTGTGAGAGTCTCTTACATTGAGGTAGGCAACAGCTGCTATGGCCTCTGTGGATGTGTCTGAGAAGATATGAATCTCTTTTCTCTGACTTGCAGCAAGAGAAGCTGAAGGGTAGCAGCGTGGTTGTCAGGGATCTAGACGAGCGTTGCGATCGCGCACGCTTATGTGCACGCACACACGGATTCAAATAAAGATTCCCACAACCATTCAGAGACGTGCACATGTACGCATGCGCAGGAATGTTGTCAGAACCCAGAATACATCATAGCAGGAGGACTTTAGGACCCAGAATCTGTCAGAGCAGGAGGGCCCTAGGACCCAGCAGCTCTGTCAGCACATCACTTGGGCCTTTATAAGGAAGTCAGACCTTGGCTTTAGTGCTGTCTGATCTGCAGCTTGTCAGTACCTGTACCTGCTTGCCCTTATCTGCTACCTGATCCGTTACCTGATTGACCCGGCTTGTTTAGACCACCCTGTCTTCTACTACCCTGACCCGGCTTGTTTTGGATCCTGCTAACATCTGCCTGCCTGATCTCCGTTGCTGAACCCAGCTTGCCTCTGACCATCCCCCGCATACTGATTCTGCTACTCCATTCATCTGTGATTGACCCGGCTTGCCTGACCATCCTCCTGCCTGCTTCTACAGTCAGCTGTCTGCTGTCCTGTGCCCTGCATCTAGCTGCTGTGATCGCTGTCTGCTGCTGCTGTTCCTGTTTCCAGCTGTCTGCTGTCCGGTGTTACCAGCTCCACTCCAGCATCCAGTCTCCTGCTGTTTTCCAGAGGCACTCCTACCTCGCTGGACTCACGTGACCACTGTTCCCATTCCAGTGGGCTCTGAGTCAGAGCTGTATGAGAGGTCTCCTCCTACAAGAGACAGGCTCCACTCGCTAAGGTACGTGGTTCATTACAGTGGTATGTCAATTCCATCTAAGGCATGTAGAGATTGTTTTCAGGACTTCCACTTTGAGTATTTGTCTGTTGGTAGCGGAGCATCCCAATCTTAAATGGTCTCTGATAGTTGTCTTAATAAGGATTTACCTTGTATGGTGATGGGAGCCACGAATCCCAGTGGATCGTATAGACTGTTCACCACTGACAGGACCCCACGTTTGGTGAATGGCTTGTCTGCAGAGCTGACTTGAAAGCCAAAGGTGTCTTTAAATAAGTTAAGCCCAGACTTCTCTGGACAGGAGGCATGTCCATTCCCAGATTTAAATCTTTAAAGCCTGTGGCATGATCACCAGGCTGAAAGGCTTTCATCACAGCGGCACTGTTTGAGGCAATCTTGTGAAGCCTGAGGTTGGCCTCAGAAAGCATACCCTGAGTCCTTTGGAGGAGGTCTATGGCTTCTTCATCTGTGGGTAAGGATTTGAGTCCATCATCCACGTAGAAGTCTCTCTCAACAAAGTGTCGAGCATCTGCACCATACTCCATTTCTCCATCCAGGGCAGTCCTTCGTAGACCATATGTCGCAACAGCAGGTGAGGGACTGTTTCCGAAGACATGTACCTTCATGCGGTATTCAATTACTTCATTGTTTATGTTGTTGTCACGGTGCCACAGAAATCTTAGGAAGTTCCTATGGCCTTCTCTTACTATAAAGCAATGGAACATTTGTTCAATGTCAGCAGTTATGGCAACTGGCTCTCTTCTGAACCTCATAAGTACTCCTACAAGGTTGTTGGTTAGGTTAGGACCAGTAAGAAGAACATCATTCAGGGATACACCTTGATGCTTGGCACTGGAATCAAACACTACCCTGATTTGCTTTGGCTTACGTGGGTGATACACTCCAAAGAAAGGCAGATACCAGCACTCGTCATGTTCAAGAAGAGGTGGAGCTGGCTCAGCGCGATCATTGTCAAAGATCCTTTTCGTGAATGCGAGAAAATGTTCCTTCATTTCAGGCCTGTTCTTTAGTGTTCGCTGAAGTGAGTTGAATCTGGATAAAGCTTGTTCACAATTATTCGGAAGTCTTACTCTTGTAGCACGAAGAGGTAATGGTGCAACACAGCTGTTGGATTCATCTTTGTAGAGTTTGCGGTCCATTATTGCGATGAACTCTCTATCTTCCACTCACAAGGCTATTCTGTTGTCATCACGTGTAGTACAAAACACTGTGTTACCTAAGTTGTCATCATAGGGGATGGGAGTAACATCAGATACCTGGATGATGTCAAGAGGCTTCTCCTTTACTTCATAATGATGAAGGCATGGTCTAAAGTGAGATGCATGTCCATTTCTTAGCATGTGAGTCTTGAAGGAGGTAATTTCAGATGGCATTCGCATTCTGCTTAAGCATACATCGCCCACTATCACCCAGCCTAGATTAAGTCTTTGTGCGTATGGAGCATTGTCAGAGCCGTTGCACTGCTGGCGCACTTTGTGTACTCTGAGAATATCTCTTCCCAGCAAAACTAATATTTCTGCATCCATGTCCATCGGAGGAATTTCAGTAACCAGGTGCCTTAAGTGGGGATGGTGATATGCAGCTTCTGGAGTAGGAATTTCTTCCCTGTTGTCTGGTATTTGGTCACACTCAACTAATGTTGGCAAGGGTATGCCCTTCTTTGCCTTCATATGGGAGACCATGAAGCCATTGGCCCTTCTGCCGGAGGTTTCTACACGACCAGAACAAGTGTTGAGAGTATATGGTGTTGCATGTCCCTTTATGCCAAAGATCTCAAAGAATTTAGGCTTGACCAGGGATCTGTTGCTCTGCTCATCTATAATGGCATACATCCTGGTAGCTTTCTCAGGTTGATCCTTTGGATATATTGTGACTAGACATACCTTAGCACAGCATTTGTGGCTTGATCATTCTCCACAGACCTCAGTACATGAAGAAGAGATGCTTGTAGTGGCTGGAGCATGGTTTTGTTGCTCCCCGCCATGATCTGATGCAGGGTCCAATGTAGATGGCTGCTGTGTATTGTCTTGAAGTGGAGCAGGATGCATAGCTGTAACGTGTTTGTTGCTACTGCATTCTGTGCACTTGATGGCAACTTTACAGTTTTTAGCAAAATGGTCATAAGAAGCACAGCACCTATAGCATATTCCAAGTTTCTGGAGAATCTCCCTGCATTCTTGGGCAGTCTTTGCCCTAAGCCTACGACATTTCCTTAGAGGGTGAGGTTTTTTGTGAATAGGGCACTGGCAATTTGGATCTTTATCTCTATCACCCGAATCACTCTGGTGAGCAGGAGAGGATACGGGAGGTGAGATGTCTGTCTTTTTAGCAAATACTGCTCTATATAAGTCTCTGTGTTTAGCTGCTTTGTTATCATACCTTGACGATGATGATGATGACGCAGGCAAGCTAGACTCACTGAAGCTGAAGCTGGGATCATTTCTCATCCAGGCTTATTCACTGATGAACCTGCAAAAATATGAGAATGGAGGAAAGGATACGTTATAGTCTCTTTTATATCTTGAGCCCTGTTGTGCCCATTTCTCCTGCAGGTTGTATGGTAGTTTAGACACCACTGGGTTCACACCATGGGCGGTGTCTAGATAGCTTAGCCCAGGTAGACGAGGGTCTGCCTTTGCCAATTGTAGCTCCATGAGGAGGTCACTTAGTTCTTGAAGCTTGTGATGATCTTTGTTTCCTATTATTGCAAAGTTTTGTAGTCTTTTGAATAGAGCACCTTCTATGGCTTCAGAGCTACCATAGGTTTGTTCAAGTCTTGCCCACGCAGCAGCAAGACCTGCATCTGGGTAAACAACATGCACTGCTCTCAGTCTTTTAACACGATCTACAGATTCTGGCCCCAGCCGCTTTATGAGCAAATCAAGTTCCTCCTTGGCGGTAAGGTTGAGATCGGCAATAGATGCTTTGAAGTTTGATCTCCAAGCTCTGTAGTTCTCTGGACAGTCATCGAACCTTGAGAGGCTAATGTTAATGAGCTCACGGCGAATCATATATCTGGCGAAGTCAGACAGATCTGATTTCTCACTCTTCGGTGCCAAAGTAACTTGTGGGACCCCTTGGGTGTGAAAGTTCTCTGGTGAGTAAGGGTGAGGTTTACCAGGATAAAATAATGTTGCAAGAGCATCTAACTTAGTCTCTAAGGCTTCTGCTGGCTGTTGCTTGAACTGTGGCTTGTCGCTGGCAGTTACCTTGTTGTTGACGGGAGGTGATGTGGTTTGCTGTGTGAATATGCTTGCTTTGTGGACTTGAAGAGGCTCAGGCTTGTGCGTGTTAGAGGTCTCTGTGTTGAGAATCCGAACAGTAATGTTAGTAGGCGGTACAGCAGATGTATCATTGCAAGCACTGTGCCTTAGCACATATTCACTGGTGCGTTCAATTGGATCCTCCTCTTCTGTTGGAATGGAACAGTCCGAGTTAATACTTCCTCCCATTGCTTGTTCAAGGAACTTTAGCCTTGCTCGGGCAGCTGCTTCCTCCATTTCCACTTGCAGGGTCTTTATTTGGGATTCTGTCTTTGCTTGGTGAGCTGCCATCTCTACTTGGCGAGCTGTCATCTCTGCTTGGTGAGCTGCTATCTCAGCTTCCTTCCTGGCAAATAAGCTTTGCACTTTATTTGCTTCCATACTTGCACGGGCCTCTATTAGCTTGTCACTTAATGTTGAACTTCCAGAGCAAGAAGATCTAGAAGAATGTGTTGTGAGCTTAGTGGATGAGGATTTATGAGATCTGGTCTCCTGCAGTTTAGTGATGCGGAGTTCTGCCTTATCCTTGGCATCTTGCACTAGGAGATCTCTTTGTTGGTTTAGTTAATCAGTCTTAGACAGTTCTGATAAAGAGCCCTCTATATTAGAGTCCTTTAAGAAAGCCGTGTATTTTGCTGACAGCCGCTGGTAGCGCTTATATGCTGCAGAAAGAAAAGAAAATCTGTAGAATTTCTTAACTCAGCTTGTTGATTGCAGCGTGGCAAGACTGACATGCAGTATGTAGCTTTGTCCCATAATTGAGACAGATTGCTGGAGAACTCATCTCTAGTGGTTTCATAGTTTTCTCTAAGCTTCTGTGTTGGTATGATTGTGCGTTTGGGTCTTACACTTTGCTCTGCGATATCTACAGAATCTGCTCCCTGTACATCTGTGTGGTCAGAGGCATGATGTATCTCTATAGATTCAACAATAAAAGAAGCTTGTCTAGACATTTTTTCAAGTTTTGCAAAAAATGGTTACTGTCTCGTTAAGAAGACGAACAGCAGCTTAGACAGGTGGGATAACACAGTCCAATGCAGAGAAACAGTTTTTAACATTCACAGGTGAAGTGCAGTAAGCTTGTGCGACCATGTGCTTTTAAAAGATGGCAGATGGCACTGAGTTTGATTGCAGATTAAACATACACAGCAAGAATTCTAGCACGTTTGACTTCAGATCCACGCAGCAGGCTGAAGGAATCCTATCATGTTTTGACTATCCTGACTCCTAACTGTTGTAATAGCGACTTATCCCTTGCTGAGACCTCTATGCCTGGCCTGTATAAGCAGATATGATCACCGCAGACAGTTTTCCAGTCTTCCATATGCGATTATTTATTGGAAATAGCAGGTACAGCATACAACAAATGTGGCAGATGGCTGAAAGATGGTAACTACAGGTCAAAACATGGTAATGTTTCCTAGGATGCGAGTAGATTGTGTGAGGCCTACAAGCGTGTGGCCATATTCTTTACCTCATGAGAGAGAGAGAGGACACAGGAAGAGGAACTTGCATAGCAGAGTGAACTAGGAAGAGGAAGTTAGCTCACAGAGGATGGGAGGTACACACTTAGAAAACAAAGTAAAGGTCAATATCCAAAACAACCACAAGATGGCATTGTAATAACCAACTATACAAACATTACTGTAACTATGCATATTTTATGTTACATGACAATCATGTAACAGGACAAACCCCTTCTCATCCAGTGTCATTAGTACAGTCACCGTGTATATTATTAGCACTGATCACTATATTACTGATCACTATTAGTGTCACTGGAGATTTCAGTGTCAGCTAGTCAGTTCCCACAAAGTGTTAGTTAGTGTCAGATTGCCCGCCGAACTATAAGTCGCTGATCACCTCCATTAATAGTATAAAATACATAAATAAAAATTCCAGTTTATATGGCAAAAAATAAAAATCTAGCGGTGATCAAATACCACCAAAAGAAAGCTATATTTGTGTGAAAAAAATTACATAAATTTTGTTTTGGGTACAGCTTTGTGTGACCACGCAATTACCAGTTACAGTAGCACAGTGAAAAAAGAAAAAAAATGGCCTGGTCATGAAGGGGGTAAATTCTTCCGGAGCTCAAGTGGTTAATAATGGGTCACAAGCAAACCTGAAATCCAGGCAGGTAATAAAAACTCTTTTTTTATCTCAGTTATGTATATATTAAAACATTAAAAAATATATATTACATTGAACACAAGGATCTAAAACTGAGTCTTGAAATTCAGCTTTAAAAATAACCCTATCACTACAAGGTCATCAACAAAAAAATAACTGGAAAAGAAGAAGCGCAATGTTGCTCCCTGGCTGCTGCACGTATTCACTTGCTGAATTATTTTGCTACAAAAAAATTCTGTCAATTCCATCAGGTCCTGTCAGGTCATATTGAAAGAAATACTGACCTTAAATCTTTAAAAAAATGCACAGGTCTAAGGTTCTAACTTACAGAAAGTTCTGCATCCTACAGTTTTTCATTTGGGAACACACATCTTCCAGAGTTAGATCATTAGGACAGTTGAACATTTCAAGCAATTTCAGTTTTACAAAATTGCAGACAATATGAAGTCTATTGCACATACTATACAGTTGTAAACAAGTACCAGTTTAGGATGAAGATTTCACAATGTCATCAGAAACTTGTTTTATAATTTTTTTATCTGTTAGTTTTTTTAATTGATAGCCAGTAAAAATCGCCATGTGTGGCTAGCATTAAAATAGATGCCAAGAATGGGCACATGATGAAACATTGATTTTAAAGTATTTAAAATGTAATTTTAACATTATTTTACTATGGCCATGTGACCTCTGATAACTCGAATGGGTTTCTTCCTCTCTGGATCATTGGCAAGTTCAAATGAGAAGAGAACATGATAATACTATATATATAGGGCATTGTTAGCACTGTGTCTGTGGCCGGTGATGCCTCTAGGATGTCAGTTGCTGGTTAAATTACATAATTTATTCACTGGAATGTGGAGATGGATTGAAGGGATGACAGCATAACTTGCAATTAAGCAATGCTGCATTACCGTTCTTGGCCTTCAACTGGAAATAAAGCAGCATCAAAAGCATTGGCGGGATCAACAGGTAAAAACCTGGAATATAGAAGAGCTTTACAATTGTAAACAATTATATAATGAAAGTAGAAAGTATTCTTGTAATGACTATTGATATTGGGTGGAGTTCTACTTTAACTCAACACTTCACCTATCAATTTATAGTATAATGACCCCTAAACCCCAATGCCTATCTTGACATTTAAACTTTGAGTAGTAACCACTGACCAAAAACCAAACCCCAATCCTAATAATAAAACCATAAAAGTATATGCAGTGGTTTGTATAAGTATTCATCCCCCTCACTCTTGACATTCCCACATTTTGTAGTGTTAAAAACTTGGGACTCTTAGGTTACTGATCAATGCATAATATCGAAGTGAAAAAAAGGACATTGTTTTGCAAATTATGTTTAAGTGCCCATTCACACAGGGGCGACTTGCGCTCCGACTTGAGCCGCCTCAAGTCACCCAAGTCGCTTGACATTTCAAATCCCATTGAAATGAATGGGAGCCATCTTAATGTACACTACTAAAGTCGGAGCAACTTTAGAAAAGTTTTCTGTACTACTTCTAGACGACTTCTATCCGACTTGTGCCTATAGAATTCAATAGAAGTCGCCTCAAATTCGGATCCCCCATCTAAATGCAAGCGATTTTGTAGTGAAAAGAATAGAATTTATTTGGGGCAGCTCCCTCCCTCCCTTCTCTGATTGGCACAGGCAAAGTCGCCTGGCATAAGTTGTGTTGTAAATCGCCTGAAGTCGCTCTGAGGCTGCATTCACACAGGGGCGACCGACGCAACTTTGCTAGGCGATTTCACCGCAACTTTCAGTGAGAATTTCAGCGCGAATTTCAGGGCAACTTCAGCGTGACTTCAGGCGACTTACAACACGACTTATGCCAGGCGACTTTGCCTGTGACTAATCAGAGAAGGGAGGGAATGGGCTCCCCCAAATAAATTCTATTCTTTTCACTACAAAGTCGCTTGCATTTAGATGGGGGATCCGATTTGGAGATGACTTCTATTGAATTCTATGGGCACAAGTCGGATACAAGTCACCTAGAAGTAATACAGGAACCTTTTCTGAAGTCGCTCCGACTTCAGTAGTGTACATTAAGACAGCTCCCATTCATTTTAATAGGATTTCAAATGTCAAGTCGGAGCTCAAGTCGTTCCTGCGTGAATGGGCACTGAAAGTCGCGCTGAATGTTGCGCTGAAGTCAGGTTGCCCCTTTGCGAATGCAGCCTAAAGAGGAAACTGTAAACTCTTTGATACCTTTGCAGTGAAACCTCTTAAAAATGCCTGGTGCAACCATAAGTGACTGCCTAAGCGCAAAAAAAAATGAATTAATAAAAAGGGTAGAGACAAACTTTGTCTCAACTGGATTGCAGCCAATTGCTTTTTAAATTTCAAATTTCTAAGCTGGGTGGAAAAACTGAAAGATTGAATCTGATTGCTTGGTGTGGGCAATAGTACCCATTGAAAAAAAATTTGTCTCAGAAACGTTTTAATTACCCCGCTATGTGTGGTGAAAAGTCAATAATGCGCTGCCCCATCTTCTTCCAATTTATTGGAAGCACACACAAATTCCTAGTAGAGAGGAGTGGATAAGAGGGGTTAATCAGATCAGGGACGCTGAGGACTGGATAGCAACCTGTAAGGACACACCTGAATGCTTCACCAGCATATGGGCAGTGTGGTTGGACCGAGTCCCCGACCCAAGATTAGTTTCTTCCAGCCTGAACTTGGCGCTTCTGGAGTTAGTGGAACCCTCTCTTCGACAATCAAAGGCATTCTCAGCTATAGTAAGCTGGAGCTTGCTTTGTGCGTAGGACAGGCTTTCCTCTGGTATTCTTTACTATTCTTTTGACAGAGTATCGACGGGCGTTGGTGTGAGTGACTGTACTAACGAGCAAACAAGTTTAGTACGTACCTGATTTTTCCTTTGTTTTTGTATGTGTCGTTTTTACTTTTCCTGCTATAACATGCACAAATTGATGTACAGACCTAACGTTTTGCCACGTTAGGCGAGGTCACCTCATTAGAGGATGATAATCCTACTCCTTCATTTTAGTACTTACATATCGTTGTATGTGAACCCTGTGATGGCAGACCAGTGGGGGAGGTCTGATGGGGCCATTTGGCCCCCCTTCTCCAGTGTTAGGGCCTGAAGAGCCGCACTGTTACTCAGCATAGTATATGACCTGTCCTTGACAGTTCGGGATAGGTTCCGGATCCTACTTGTTTAACTGTTTATCATGTTTCAGGTCTGGGCTTATACCTCCAAGGTTGCCACTCCTACTGGAGTATACGTTAATAGTGAGTGGATGTATTTTGTGTATTCATACACATTGTATGTGTCTTGGAGATTTTCTATTTTTTAGACCTCTATAGAAATGCATACTGAGACGTGTTATTCTGTTTTGTATAAATAAAGATTATATAAAAAAAAAGTCAACACTGCATATCAACACTTCTCATCATTATGGAGTAGGAAGCTAGTTAGGATTGAAGAAAACATGAATATAGCCAAATACTGGGCAATTCTAGAGCAAAACCTGATTTATTCAGAAATAGACTTGAAAACGAGTATAAGAAAACCAAAAGCCTGAATGTCTTAGAAAGTACTCTAAGCCCAGACCACCCTTTAATTGAGAAAATGTTGCAAAACTGTTCCCTAGCCAGCCAATTTAAAAGGTATAATAATTTTGCCAAAAATAAATGGGCAAAAGCTGCAGAATCCAAATAGACAAAGCTTATAGGGGCTTAACCAAAAAGCAATGCAGATGTAATTGCATCCAAAGATAGTCCTACAAGGCACTGACCCAGGGGGGTCAATATCTGCTTCTTATGTAATTACTTTTTGGATTACAATAAAAAATACTCTGCACCTTGTAAGAAATAAGGTTTTTGATTCAATCAAATAGAAAAATATCAGTTAAAGCCATTTTAATTTCAGGCTGCAACATATGAAAACAGCCAAGTGGGTGATTACTTATGCAAGCTACTGTAATTTTAGCTGCCAAAAATGTCCATAGTTGAATTACAAAGTCCAGCACTAAAGTCTAGCATTCCTGTATTCACAGCACCTATACCTACTGATCTATAAAATTGTATTGGATATATGTCTGCAGTAAATCATAAGTTATGTAACAAAAACATACTTTCTGATAGGGATGGGCTGAACACCCCCTGGTTCGGTTCGCACCAGAAAATCTGAACAGGCTAAAGATTTGTACGAACATTCGAACACCGTTAAAGTCTATGGGACCTGAACATGAAAAATCAAAAGTGCTCATTTTAAAGGATAATATGCAAGTTATTGCCCTAAAAAGTGTATGGGGACCCGGGTCCTGCCCTAGGGGACACGTATCAATGCAAAACAAAGTTTTTAAATCAATTGTTTTTTCAGGAGCAGTGATTTTAATAATGCTTATAGTGAAACAATGAAAATGAAATATTCCTTTAAATATCGTGCCTGGGGGGTCCCTTAGTCTGCCTGTAAAAGGGCGCACCTCTGTGATGTTTAGAACATAGCCAGAGCAAAATTACATTTGTGAAGAAAAAAATTCTCATTTTTTATCGCGGCTGTAATGTCTTGCCGGCTCCTGGCAATATACAAAAAATTTTTTTTAAAAAAATTGACGTGGGGTTCTCCCTAAAATCCAAACCAGACCCTTATTAGAGCATGCAACCTGGCCGAGCGAGCACCCCCCCCCCCTCCTGAACCGTAGCAGGCTACATGCCCTCAACATGGGGAATATGGGTGCTTTGGGGCAGGGGGGGCACTACGCTCCCCCACCCGAAGAACTTTGTCCCCTCTTCCCCACAACCCTGGGCTATGGTTGTGGGGGTCTGCTTATTGGAATCTGGAAGCCCCCTTTAACAAAGGGGCCCCCAGATCCCGACCCCCCCATGTGAGTTAGTATCGGGTACATCGTACCCCTACTTATTCACCAAAAAGTGTCAAAAAAAGAAAAAAACACAGGAGACAATTAGGGACAAGTCCTTTATTAAAAAATAAAAAATAAAAATAAGTGTCCCCCGTTGTAATCCATTGTCAATCATGGCAAAAAAAAAACGAAAAAAAAACCGAACAGCTCCTCCTACATGGGAGGGCTCCTGCCGACTGAGCTCTGTTTGGTTTGACGTTTAATTATACTGAAGGGCGGGGCCACCCAGTGACGTAACTGAGTGACTTGCCCCTCCAACGTCACATGATGTCAGAAGGGGGGGTCACCCGTACGTCACGTGGTGGCCCCGCCCTGCACTATAAATAAAACATCAACACAAAGCCAGTGCAGACGGCGGCAGCCTTCCCATGGAGGAGGAGCTGTGTGTGCCATCTGCGGCAATGCATTATGGGATGCTCCACGGCGGCAAAGTCGCTGCGAACGCCCCATAATGTTCTCAATTCGACTTACGGTCATCTCGAACCATGGGCCCATCCCTACTCTCTGAGGATCTGAAAAAAAAATAATTGTTGCTCTACATAAAGATGGCCTAGGCTATAAGAAGATTGCCAAGACCCTGAAACCAAGCTGCAGCACGGTGGCTTAGACCATACAGCGGTTTAACAGGACAGGTTCCACTCAGAACAGGCCTCGCTATGGTCGACCAAAGAAGTTGAGTGCACATGCTCAGCGTCATATTTAGAGGTTGTCTTTGGGAGATAGACATATAAGTGCTGCCAGCATTGCTGCAGAGGTTTAAAGGTGGGGGTCAGCCTGTCAGTGCTCAGACCATACACCTCACACTGCATCAAATTGGTCTATATTGCTGTCATCCCAGAAGGAAGCCTCTTCTAAAGATGATGCACAAGAAAGGCTGCAAAAAGTTTGCTGAAGGCAAGCAGACAAAGGACATGGATTGCTGGAACCATGTCTTGTAGTCTGATAAGACCAAGATAAACTTATTTGGTTCAGATGGACTCAAGCATGTGTGGCGGCAACCAGGTTTTGAATACAAAGACAAGTGTGTCTTGCCTACAGTCAAGCATGGTGGTGGGAGTGTCATGGTCTAGGGCTGCATGAGTGCTGCCGGCACTGAGAAGCTACAGTTCATTGAGGGAACAATGAATGCCAACATGTACTGTGGAACACTGAAGCAGAGCATGATCCCCTCCCTTCAGGGACAGGGCCACAGGGCAGTATTCCAACATGATAATGACCCCAAACACACCTCCAAGATGACCACTGCTTTACTAAAGAAGCTGAGAGTAAAGGACATTGACTGGCCAAGCATGTCTCCAGACTTAAACCCTAGGAGTGTACTCTTTTGCCAGCAGTTTAGACATTAATGGCCATGTTGAACTTCCAGTGGCCAATATGAGAGAGTGAGAGCGATAACACCAAATTTAACACACCTGCTCCCCATTCACACCTGAGACCTTGTAACACTAACGAGTCACATGACCCCGGGGAGGGAAAAATGGCTAATTGGGCCCAATGTGGACATTTTCACTTAGGGGTGTACTCACTTTTGTTGCCGGCTGTTTAGACATTAATGGCTGTGTTGAGTTATTTTGAGGGGACAGCAAATTTACACTGTTATACAAGCTGTACACTCACTGCTTTACATTGTAGCAAAGTGTCATTTCTTCATTGTTGTCACACAAAGATATAATAAAATATTTACAAAAATGGGAGGGGTGTACTCACTTTTGTGAGATACTGTATGTAACTATGTAATTTGAGAAATGAATAAAAATTGTTAATTACAAAAAAAATAAGTTGCGGTTCTTCTGGACTTTTTTTTTAAACAGTGCAAGTCCCAAAATTTGTAATTTTCAAACTGGTATTATTGGCACGATTTCCAGTATTTACAGGACTATTCATCTTAGTTGTCCACGCAAGTGGGGCAGGCTTCATCTCAGTAAAAGTTGACCTTCATGTTCCTCTAGGCTACCTTATGGATGCCAGTCTTTTCATGACCCTTTACCACCCCCTTATTCCCTCCCACCTCCTTCTCCCCTTCCCTTTTGCTCTCTACTTAAGACTTGTCTCTCATCTACTAAAATTCAAAAAGGCGCTATTTAGGCTTCAGCACTAATTAACCGGATTCCCGTCTACATGCTTGACATAAAGGGTAGGATTATGCCTTTATGGGGACTTCGTTTGTAACGTAGCCTTGCAATGGGCTGGATGTTTGACATTTCAAGAGACTGATATAAGATCTCAGTTTGGGTTATGGACTTACCTGCCTTCAGTCTCATTGTATCGTATGATATGCCTGTTACCTGTTCTTTGTGTTATGAAGGCCTATATATGTTAAATGTAGCATGTGTCGTACTAAAGAGATAAATAAAAACTATTCATTTAAAATTGAATTATTTTAGTAAAAAATAATATGTATAGATATATTAATAATTATTTCATAATAATAATTTTTATTACAACAGGTACTTGTATAGTGCCATGAATTTACACGGCGCTTTACACATATTCATTATACATTCACATCAGTCCCTGCCCTCAAGGAGCTAACAATTTAAGGTTTTAATAAAAATACTTCCCTTGTGGATAAATACTGTGAAGTGTATTTAACAATGACAAGCATCTAAAATCACAACTCGTTCAAATGTGCAATAGGGGTTTTAAAAAATTATGCAAATGGAATTAAAATATCACCATAAATAGGAATTTTTATGATTTCTTCATAGATGAACATGTCCTACAGCTATGTTAATGAAAAATGACATGTGCTGTTTGTTATTATAAATATTGTATGGTGTTTGTGTATCATTTTTCTTTATTTTGTTCCAGACAGATGATTAAAAATATTAAAATGTGTTTGTTTCTTTTTGGTCAGGTAAATATGAAATACTGTATATATTCATATCATATTGAGCCACATTGATTTAGTACCTAGAGCAAACATTCTGGTGCAAACTAGTCTATACTGGAAAGCCCTTATTTGGGGGGGGGGGGGGGCGTGCTGTTACATGTAATTATCATGTAAACATAATGCTATGCATAGTTATAGTAATGTTTGTATAGTTGGTTATTACACTTCCATCTTGTGGTTGTTTTGGATATTGCACCTTTCCATTCTGTTTTCTAAGCATTCCCCTCCCAGCTTCTCAGGCAATTTCCTCTTCCTGGTTCACTCTGTGATGTAACTTCCTCTTCCTGTGTCCTCTCTCTGTCTCATGAGGAAGAATATGGCCACTCATGTCTAGGCCTCACACAATCTACTCACATCCTAGGACACATTACCATGTTTTGACCTGCAGATACCATCTTTCAACCATCTGCCACATTTTTGTATGCTGTACCTGCTATTTGCAATAAATAGACACTTATGGAAGAATCTGCGCTGGTGAGTTCAAGCTATCTAATAAAGACTGTCCACGGTGATTATATCTGCTTATACAGGCCAGGCATAGAGGTCTCAGCAAGGGATAAGTCATTATTACATCAGTTGGAGTCAGAATAGGGGGGTATAACAAATGGCCCCCTCCAAAATGGTTATTACGCTAAACGTTTAGATAAATAAGAGAACCAGAACCTTTGCTAAGCAGAAGAGGTGTTTTATAATAAAGTTGGCAGTGCCTCCACCCAGAACAGGGCCTCTTTTAACAGAGGGGATTCCCTTCCTGGGAAGTTAACTAGTAATCAAGGTAGTTTGGTGCAGAGGAACTACTGCAGCCAGCATATTAACCATAAGTATACAGATGCACACCAGTATGGAAAAACACAAGCTTTATTTATTGAAAGATTAGTACACACATCCAATGTACAAACAAGTAATATCAGCAAAGGGCTTCACATATTCCCTGATATATATATATATATATAGTTATTAATAAAGATACCTCCAGATGAATGTTGCAGCAAAGTCTAGTTGAAGAGGCCCCTGAGGATAATCATGACATGGCGTGCATCTTGCTGCCAAAGACCTGTATGCAGGATCAGTAGTGATGGGGAGATCCTCCAACCATCATCCAACCAGCCTGGAGCGTACAATCCCAGTTTCAAAAATGTTGGAAAGCTGAATAAAATCTACATAAAGCAGAATGCAATGATTTGAAAATCTCATAAACCCATATTTTATTCACAATAGAAAATAGAAAACATATCAAATGCTTAAACTGACAAAATGTACAATTTTAGGGGGAATAAAAAGGTAATTCTGAAATTGATGGAAGCAACACATCTCAAAAAAGTTGGGAGAGGGTTATGTTTACCAGGGTGTAGCATCCCTTCTTCTTTTAAACACTCTGTTCATTTCTGGGAACCAAGGAGCCCAGTTGCTGAAGGTTTGGGAAAGGAATGTTGTCCCATTCTTGTCTGATATAGGATTCTAACTGATCAACAGTCCTGGATCTTCTTTGTCATATTTTTCATTTTAAGATTCACCAAATATTTTCAGTTGGTGAAAGGTCTAAACTGCAGGCAGGGCAAGAAAGCACCCGGACTATTCTACTACAAAAGCCATGCTGTTATCATAGATGCAGTATGCAGTTTAGCATTGTCCTGCTGAAATATCCAAGGCCTTCCCTGCAAAGACATCATCTGAATGGGAGCATATGCTGCTCAAAAACCTGGATATATCTTTTAGCATTTATGGTGCCTTTTCAGGTGTGCAAGCTGCAAATTCCATATGCACCACCCGTATCACAGAGGGGTGACACCATCCCAAGGGCAGCGGAGAGTCCTGAGTCCCGCAGGCAGGACTGTTTTCAATAAAACACTGGCGCCGCACACCGCGCTGTCCCTGAGTGAGACTGTGCTCTGTCTCACTGTCACTGCAGCTGCCTCCTATCACAAGATAGGAGAGTGACAGTCTGAGCAAGAAACTCTCCGGGAGGCTGCACGCTGAATCCATCTCCGCTCTGCATAAGGGGAGGGGGGGGTGTCATGGGGGGAGTCTGTACTGATGGGGTTTGGTTTGTTCTGGGGGGATCTGTACCAATGGGGGGGGTGGTTTGTTCTGGGGGGTTCTGCACTGATGGGGGGTGGTTTGTTATGGGGGGTCTGCATTGATGCAGGGGTGCTTTATTTTGGGGGGG
>BLSH010470984.1:81807-93401 GCA_018402905.1 Glandirana rugosa
CATATCTGGGGGAGGAAGTCATGTCTGGAGGGGAGGGAGTCATGTCTGGGGGGAGTCATATTTGGTGGGGTAGGAGGTAGTCGTGTCTGGGGGAGTCCTGTTTGGTGGTGAGGGGGGTAGTCATGTCTGGGGGGTCCTGTTTGGTGGGGGGGTAGTCATATTTGGGGGGTATTGTTTAGTGGGGGGGTAGTCATGTCGTTTATACTGAGGGGGGTCTGTACTGAGGGAGGGGAGGTCTGTACTGAAGGAGGGGGTCTATACTTATGGAGGGGGTTTATACTTAGTGGGGGGTATATACTGAAGGAGGGGGTCTATACTGATCGAGGGGGTTTATACCTAATGGGGGGTCTATATTGAGGGAGGAGGGTCTGTACTTAGTGGAGGGGCGGTCTATACTGAGGGGGCATAGGTGTGCGCAGGGGGGTGTGCCAGGTGTGCCTGGGCACACCCTAATCGCCTCAAGCACATTAGCATTATTGCTCTGTGTGCCGGCGGGGAGATGACTCTGACCAGTTCTGCCATTAAAGTAGAGCAACCATATTTCTCTTTCACTGTATTGGCGCTGCCATAAGAGTATGTGTGTCTGTGTGTGTATGTATGTATATATATATACTGTATATAGACACACATGGGTGTATTTGAGCTTTGGGGTGCACACCCTAATGTAATACGCTGCGCACACCTATGTGAGGGGGGGACTATGCTTGAAGAAGGGTCTGTACTGACCGAGGGGGGTCTGTACTGATGGAGGGGGGTCTGTACTGAGGGAGGACTATAATTGGTGGAGGGAGGTCTGTATTGAGGGGCGACTATAGTTGGTGGAAGGGGGGCGACACCATGTTATTCCGCACCAGATGACACCAACCCTAGTGACACCATTGGTACCACGCCATTGCCTTGCAGGGGATTTTTTTTTTTAAATGCAGTGGTTTATTACCGCTTTAACTAATAAACAAAGAAACACTTGTCTAATAATCCCTGCTTCTGCTCTGGTCCTCCAAGTTTGCCAGGAATAAAGGTGTGATAAAATGATTTGTGTAGTATGATATACATTCACCTGTCACTTTATTAGGTACACCTGTTCAATTGCTTGGTAACACAAATTGTTAATCAGCCAATCACATGGCAGCAACTCAATGCATTTAGGCATCTAGATGTGGTGAAGACAACTTGCTGAAGTCCAAACCGAGCATCAGAAAGGGCAACAAAGGGGATTTAAGTGACTTTGAACGTGGCATGGTTGTTGGTGCCAGTCGGGCTGGTCTGAGTATTTCAAAAACTGCTGGAATTTTCAAGCACAACCATCTCTAGGGTTTACAGAGAATGGTCTGAAAAAGAGAAAATATACAGTGAGTGGCGGTTGTGTGGATGAAAATGCCTTGTTGATGTCAGAGATCAGAGGAGAATGGGCAGACTGGTTGAAGATAATAGAAAGGCAACAGTAACTCATATAACCACTCATTACAACCAAGGTATGCAGAATACCATCCCTGAATACACAACACATTGAACCTTGAAGCAGATGGGCTACAGAAGTAGAATACCACACTGGGTGCCACTCCTGACAGCTAAGAACAGGAAACTGAGACTACTATTCGCACAGACTCACCAAGATTGGACAATAGAAGATTTAAAAAACGTTGCCTGGTCTGACGAGTCTCAGTTTCAGCTGCGACATTCAGATGGTAGGGTCAGAATTTGGTGTAAACAACATTAATGCATGGATCTATCCTGCCTTGTATCAACTGTTCAGGCTGGTGGTGTAATGGTGTGGGGATATTTTCTTGGCACACTTTGGGCCCCTTAGTATCAATTGAGCATTGTTTAAATGCCAAAGCCTACCTGAGTATTATTGCTGTCCACCCCTTTATGTCTACAGTGTACCCATCTTCTGATGGCTCCTTCCAGCAGGATAATGCACCATGTCACAAAGCTCAAATCATCTCAAACTGGTTTCTTGAAAATGCAATGAGGTCACTGTACTTCAATGGCCTCCACAGTCACCACATCTCATCCAATAGAGCTCCTTTGGGATGTGGAGGAACGGGAGATTCACATCATGGATGTGCAGCCAACAAATCTGCAGCAACTGCGTGATGCTATCCTGTCACTATGGACCAAAATCTCTGAGTAATGTTTCCAACACCTTGTTGAATCTATGCCACGGATAATTAAGGCAGTTCTGAAGGCAAAAAGGAGTCCAACCCGGTACTAGCAAGGTGTACCTAATAAAGTGGCCAGTGAGTGTATATTATATACATTAACTTTCCTAACTAGATTCAGTCAATGAACCTGCTGTACTGGAAATCATTAAGTCAGGTGTTAATTGCTATTTGCAGGTTGCTTAATTTCCTGGTGATGTATCAACCTTTTGCAAATTGTTTCACATACAGATGCATATGGAAATTGGTTATATGACCTGCTAATTTAGCATTAATTACAATTAGGTCCACAGTGAATGGTAAGCAGCAATTTCTCACGTGCTGCCTAAAGTGCCAATCCTGTGCTTCTACAGTACCAGCAAATTACATTTTTTAAATATTGTTGTTATACTAAAAATGTAGTTTGCTGAATACTACTTTTGGAGTTTGCCAGCTTGTATCTTCATGGTCTTCACTGACTAATTGCCCTCCAGAGACGTGGGGTGCTCTTCCACACCTCCAGCATTCTGGAGGGCTACAGCAGTAGAGCAGGGGGTTTATATGCAATGGAGTAAACCAAGTATCACACCATGCAATATTTTCAATAACTTTACCAAGAATCTCACTTGAGCTATAGAGAAGGTAAAATTGCATGAACTGAATGAAGGGTAACCAGAAATAGAGCTCTTTCAACTCAAGATAAAAACAATCGATGTTTGGGTTTTTTTTACCTTTATTGAACACACAATTGTGATGTCTGGCTGTCTCATCAACAGTCCTTCTCTTCCTTTAAATATGTAGGTATGGGCAAATTCATATCTTCCTGTGAGCAGACTTTCCACAGAAAAAGGCTCACTTGTGTATAAAAATTCAGCTTGAGCTATGCAGTCTATAAACATTTTTTTTCACATGGCTATACATAGACTGAGATAAAGATGAGAAAGAAGCCTAAGGCCCCACCTGCTGGCTGGAAAAAAACCTACATAATATTTATACACAATATTTCATATTTCCAAACTAAATTTCTTTTTTTTTTTTAGTTTTTACCATAGAAAGTAAAGATCGAAAATATGTTCTAAAACATGCCTGTTGTGAGAGAGATTTAAAGGATTGTTATTGCTTATCACTATAAATAGTTGCTTGGCTTGTATTTTGACCCTATGTCGTCACTCATGGATCCAGGCCAAGCAACAAATATTTTCATGGAAAAAAGGTGAGCAGTATACAAAAGTAGCCTTAGCTTTTCTCTCATGACTGGTCAGTCACCCTACTGCATGGTAACTGATTTACTATAGAAAATACTGTATTTTTTAAGAGTAACTTACCAATCAGGGTACATACATCACTAAACATGGCCAGTTATCTGGACATATTTAAAGATTTAATAAGCTACTCAATTACAGTGCTTATAAAAAACAATTTACCTTCTATGTTTAATAGCCATGGAACATTAAATTCCAAAATTAAATTAAATTAAATTGCAAAAAAAAAATGTTTCAATAATTTGCATTAAAAAAATTGAGGTTTTTGTCGCATACATTTGCAATTATATGTAAAGCCATACTGCTGCACCAAGGAAAGGTACCTGAATAAACTGAGAACAGCTATGCTTTAGGCAGCCCATACATTGATCTTTATGTTTTTCATTAAACCAGCGGGTTGAACGAAAAAAAGATCCGATCCCCGCACCCATGCATTCCAGGTGGATGGGGGAATTCTTCCTGCTGTGGTGTTGTATTCTGACAGTGGGGAACCATCCCCACCATTAGAATACAATGATCAGTGTTGCCAGCTATTCCAGGAAAAAACAGACAGGCTGATTGTACACAAGTCGATTAATAGAACCAGCCTGCCAATACTTGTATGGCTGAGAGGCTGAGCCAGGTGCTGGTCCAGGCATCTGGGTGGATCCCAACCATATGGTCGGAATCTTTCCCGAGCATGGACCGGATGAGTGACGGTTGTCGGCTGAAAATGGGTCATAGGAGTGCAGAATGAACTGCACTCCTGTGACTTATAGGAGAAGTATAGCCGAAATAGCTTTGCCCATACTCCTCCTTTAAGGTCCATGTATGGCTGGCTTTAAAGACCCATCCTCCTTAAAGGTGCAGGGACACACAAGTATACATCTAATGCCCAGTTAATTTGAAGACCTCCAGTGTGTATCTGCATCAAATCAAACAGATGAAGTAAAAAGGACACCTGCTCTCATAAGTATAAAGGCATAGTTCACCTTTTTGGAACATGTTACATGTTCCACCCATACTTAGGGTGGAATATGTAACATGTTCCAGCTTCTGCAGCCCCCCTCCCCTCCCAACCCCCTCCTCGGTGTGACAGTGGATGGGTCATCTTCTACCCGCAGCTGGTGTCACAATTCAAAAACAGAGCGGCCTGTGAATGGATAGACTACAACTACCTTCATCCACTGCAGCTGGTGGTGTGTAGATCTGAATGGACTATGGGGGCGCTGATGAGTGCTCTCGTAGTTCACTCACAAACCCTGCAGCTTTCGACTTGTCTGCAGAAGCCTGATATTGTGCCCCTGATCCACTGATCATGAGTACAATGCTTTCCAGCCTCCTGCAGGAAAAAATAATAAATGCACATTTTTTTCTGCAAAAATATGTGCATTTATTATTTTTTCTTAATAGGTGGCAGGAAAAAATTATAAATACACATTTTTTACCCTGCAAACATATGTGCATTTATTTTTTTTGAACTTAGCCTTTAAAACACAGGCCAAATTCTCCTAGCTGTATCCAGGGCTGGCTCTACCACTAGGCGGAGTAGGCAGCCGCCTAGGGCGCACTACTGCCTAGGGCAATGGCTGCTCTGCGTGTATCAATCATAATTGATTCATGTCATCACAGAGGAGAGCACCCCCCCCCGCACTGCGAGGCTGTATTTGATGGGCACAGGTGAGGCTGTATTGATTGGCGCTGGTGAAGCTGTATTTGATGGGCACAGGTGAGGCTATATTGATTGGCGCTGGTGAAGCTGTATTTGATGGGGACGGGTGAGGCAGTATTCATTGGCACTGGTGAAGCTGTATTTGATGAGCACAGGTGAGACTTCATTTGATGGGTGCTGGTGAGGCAACATTTGATGAGCAGTGGTGAGGCTGCATTTGATGGGCGCTGGTGAGGCTGCATTTGATTGGCAAAGGGGGTGGAGTCAGGGGCGGGGCCAATGGGGGGCTGCAAAATGAGGTTTCGCCTAGGGTGTCAAAAATCATTGCACCAGACCTGGCTGTATCTCCTAGGCCAGCTTTCTCAACCAGCGTTCTATGGAACCCTAGGGTTCCTCTGGAGGTTGCTAGGGGTTCCTTTAACAATGAGCAGTTCTACCTCTCTGATAAGTGACTATTCACACCAAATATTTTTTTAGCTATTTGTAAAAGGGGCATTTTCCCCACTGACCAGTATTGTAACATACCTCCCAACTTTTTGAGAAGGGAATGAGGGACACCCAAATGTATGTAGGCATAGGACACACCCCTGCCACACCCTTTAAAGGAGAATTATACAAGAAAAATTATTTGTTAAAAACACAAGTGCTTGTTTTTCACCAATATTATTCCTTTATATTGGTTTTTAACATTTACAAATGCAGCCATTTAGAAATTGGAAGAAGGTTTAGCACTGGGAAACACTTTTTGAAAGATAATAAGTGCATTTTATATGTACAACTATATAGATCAGACCAAAATGGAGACAAATGAGGAAAGAGGGACAGAGGGACTTTGTTCCAAATCAGGGACAGTCCCTCAAAATCAGAGACGATTGGGAGCTAGGTTGTAAGGAACAATCTTCCTACTAACCTTCAAAATAAGGAACATTATTCCCATTGATTACCAATCTATGGGAGTGTTACACTGACCACCAACGGCAAATAATTTCTTCCAATATCTGACCAATATACTTAGCTTGCCACGTTGTTTATCTTTTACTCAAAGCAGTGTTCATTTAGAAGCAATGTATAGGTACAAGTACAAGTCATATCACTGATATGTACGAAACAATAGGATAGACAAATGAACAGAGAAAGTTGACACAACCATACAATTGGTATAGGGACATACAGTAGAATGTTAACATATTGCTTATCTTTTAATTTATTCTTTTGTTTCAACATACTGTTTACACTAATTCACTGTGACCTTTAGATATTATCAGCAGGGGTTCCCTGATATTTTAAAATTATTTCAAGGGTTCCTCCATGTTAATAGGGTTGAGAAAGGCTGCCCTGGACCATCATTCAGAGAAGGGAAGAGTAGAGAAGCAGCAGTGAAGATTGGCAGAAGGGAAAGGTTCTAGTTCTGCCAGAAAAAAAAAAGAAAGAATGATGCCATCTAGTGGCCAAGACTACCATGCTATTGGCTGTAACTCGAATTAGAAAAAAGTTCCCACCAAACTACAAGCATCCAGAAATGGTGACGCAGAAAACTGGCCTAGTGTCCGACATTAGGGACACACCTCATTAAGGAGCAGGCTACATGTTCCAATCAGCTAATGGCAGTTGCGCCTACAATAAACCTCTATACTTCAGAGTTACACTAATGGCTCAAATGGAAAAAAATGCAAAGAAAAGTTTCAGGAGTAAATTTCTGGGTTTGAGAACTTTATTTTGTGATTATTAGTAACAAATACTGCTGGATTGTCTGCTTTATATGCACAGCTACTTTTAACTGTAAAGACCACAGAGAATAAGAGAAAGTAAAGATGATTTTATGTTTTTTGAAATATAAAGAGTCTTCTAACTCCTCAAAATTCTCTGCACCTCCTTCCACTTATAGTTCTCCTGCTAATAAAGCCACAAATGTCCAGCAGAGAGAGGCAAACTAAGCAAACAGAAATTGTAAATTGTGAAGCTTGATGATACCTTCTCTAACCAGGGCCATCTTAATAGCATCATGGGCCCCTGGGCAAAGTAATACAGTCGGGCCCCTACCAGCCTGCCCTAATTTATGCACCTACTTTCAAAAATTAAAGTATAAATAGTTGATAGAATTAAACATATATTTATTAGTACATTCAATCAAATCGATTTTAAACAATTAAACATGTCATAAGTCAAAGTCTAATCTACACAAAGGGCACAGTACAGGGTAGGAGACAGAAGGGTACAGTATGGGGGGGGGGGGGGAACGTGACTGGAGGGCACAATACTGGGATCAGGAGGGCACAATACTGTGATCAGGAGGGCACAGTACTGGTTCCAGAATGCTGCCCAGGACATTACCATCCTGGGACAGCTTAGTAAAAAGCGTGACTGTCCCAGCAAATTTGGAACAGTTGGCAAGTATGATGTAATGCAAGATTTAATGGGGCTCCCATGCAACTGGGGCCCCTGGGCATTGCCCAGGTGTGCCCATGCATTAAGACAGCCCTGTCTCTAACCTTGCTGCTTTAGGCATGGGCCTATGAGTGCCATTATAGTATATACAGACCTGCAGATGGCAATATAATGTTAACAAATGTTTTAATTTCTTCTACTCTGCTAAAAAAAAAATATATAGCCACACCTGCTTTTTTGTCACAGTGTAAAAAGGGTTCTGCTACTTTGTCACCCTCTTAGCCTAGTCCCTAGCTTGACATTTTTGCTTAGTTAAAGTAATGCTGGCCATACACTATACGAAAAATCGTTCTAACCCATTTTCGAAAAATGAACACTCGGCCGTGAGAGCAAAAGATAGTGCCATCATGTAATGACCGATAAATCGTTCAATGGACATAAATTAATCATTTTTTTGTTAGTTTTTTTCTCACATATACCTAATGCAAACAGTTTGGATGGGAAACACATTAACCTTTCAATTTATCGTTGGTTCGGCAGAAAATTTCGAAACTCGACTTTTAGGCTCAAAAACATCCCAACTGATTATCAATTTGTGGCCATTAAATGGCCGAAAAATGACCAAACTGTCCAAATGACTGAATTTCGGATGATTTTTCGTATTGTGTATGGCCAGCATTAGATGGATAAACTGATAACAACTCTGCAACAGAGACAGCTGGCAACTCTCAACCACTCTATCCTAAAAACATATTTTTGGGTGCAATCTATTTTAAAGGAGGAAATTCTCCCTAGAATTACCTACTGAATATTAAAGCTGAACTCCAGGTATACTCTTTATTGCATCCTTAATTTGGTCCAGCCTGGCACAATGTAAGTATGTACAGTGGGGCAAAAAAGTATTTAGTCAGCCACCAATTGTGCAAGTTCTCCCACTTAAAAAGATGAGAGAGGCCTGTTATTTTCATCATTGGTACAGTTCAACTATGAGAGACAGAACGAGAAAAAAAATCCAGAAAATCACATTGTCTGATTTTTAAAGAATTTATTTGCAAATTATGGTGGAAAATAAGTATTTGGTCAATAACAAAAGTTCATCTCAATACTTTGTTATATACCCTTTGTTGGCAATGACAGAGGTCAAACTTTTCTGTAAGTCTCAACAAGGTTTTTACGCACTGTTGCTGGTAGTTTGGCCCATATTTCCATGCACATCTCCTCTACAGTAGAGCAGTGATGTTTTGGGGCTGTCGCTGGGCAACACGAATTTTCAACTCCCTCCAAAGACTATGGGGTTGAGATCTGGAGACTGGCTAGGCCACTCCAGGACCTTGAAATGCTTCTTACGAACAGGGCTGGTGCAAGAATTTTTGACACCCTAGGCGAAACATCATTTTGCTGCCCCCCTGGCTCCACCCCTGACTCCACCCCCTTTTCCTTGCCCAGCCTGATCAGCACCAATCAAATGCAGCCTCACCAGCGCCCACCAAATACAGCTTCACCAGCGCCAATCAATCACAGGGGGTGGGGGGCGAAGGGGGGGTACTTGGCAGATCAGACACCATTTCTATACATTTGCAAATGGCATGTGATAATACAATCTCATTATCTCAGTCAGACAGTGCCAGTTTTTTCCATGAATTAATGCAGAGCAGCCAGTGACAGATCAACAGTGGCCAGGCGCCCTAGGCAGCGGTGCGCCCTAGGCGGCCGCCTACTCTGCCTAGTGGTAGAGCGGGCCCTGCTTACGAAGCCACTCCTTCGTTGCCTGGGCGGTGTGTTTGGGATCATTGTCATGCTGAAAGACCCAGCCACGTTTCATCTTCAATGCCCTTGCTGATGGAAGGAGGTTTTTACTCAAAATCTCACAAAACATGGACCCATTCATTCTTTCCTTTACACGGATCAGTCGTCCTGGTCCCTTTGCAGAAAAACAGCCCCAAAGCAGTGGCGGCTGGTGAAGTTTTAGGATGGGGGGGTGCCAGACCCCGCCTGCCCTTTTGGCCCCTCCTACTTCTCATAAGCCACACCCCTTCACTTCCTAATTCACCCACTCCATTCCCTGTATTCCACCCATAGTGTCAGGAGTATACAGCCCAGCATCACAGATACAGTATACAGCTCAGCATCACAGGACACAGTATACAGCTCAGCATCACAGGACACAGTATACAGCTCAGCATCACAGGACACAGTATACACCTCAGCATCACAGGACACAGTATACAGCTCAGCATCACAGGACACAGTACACAGCTCAGCATCACAGGACAGAGTATACAGCTCAGCATTACAGGACACAGTATACAACTCAGCATCACGGGACACAGTATACAGCTCAGCATCACAGGAAATAGGATACAGCTCAGCATCACAGGACACAGTATACAGCTCAGCATCACACATACGGTATTCCTTTTTATTTCATTCCTACTGCCGGTGCCCCTTCTGCCCCTCCCCCCATCCCAGTCCTGGCTCTGCATGGACTGTACCTTTACTTTTTTTAAAGTGATCAATGCTGCTTTTCCCCCTGCCTAATGCACTGATCTGTCGCTCACAGTCTGCCCTGATCCTGCCACTCTTCTGCTGTTGCTGATTCTTTCAGCACTTACAGTACTTGCTGAAGGAGGCAGGGCAGGCAGTGTGTAAGCTGAGTCACTCCAGGTCTGCACTCACCTACACTGTAAAGCAGGCTGCAGTCCCCCAGTCTCTCCTCCCATGCGCTCCAGGCTGCTGTCTTCTCTGATCCTTCCTCCATGTAGTGTACACAGTGCAGACAGACTCAGCATGTTGCCCGCTCTCCATGACCGCCATTGGCCATATGACCCACTGCTCTCTCTCTATGTAGATCTTGCTGATAGCAGGGGGAACACAATGGAATAAGTCACCTCCCCCTAACACTCTGTCACCGCTCCCCTCACTGGCTCTGCTGACCTGTCATTTATGAAGAGGGTGGTGTCCCCCTGAATGGCAAAAATTCGCGGGCATTGGAGGGAAGGAGGGCTCAAGCAGCCAATCAGCCTATGTGTGTGGGCCTGTTCAGCGCACACACATAGACTTTAATGGCTGACCAATAGGCTCTACTACTGTCAGCTGGCAGCAAGGTGCTGAGAAAAAAAAAAAAAAAGAAAAGTCAATGTACCAGTGCCTCCTGCAGGGCGGCCGGGCTGACTTTTTTTTTTCTTCTTGTCAGCGGCGGGGAGGCGGCGTCCAAGCGCCCCTCATATACCAGCCACCGCTGCCCCAAAGCATGATGTTTCCACCCCCATGCTTCACAGTAGGTATGGTGTTCTTTGGATGCAACTCAACATTCTTTCTCCTCCAAATTCACTAGGTCCCGCCATGTGGTTCTGGGATTTTTGCTCACCATTCTTGTGATCATTTTGACCCCATGGGGTGAGATCTTGCATGGAGCCCCAGATCGAGGGAGATTATCAGTGGTCCTGTATGTCTTCCATTTTCTAATAATTGCTCCCACAGTTGATTTCTTCACACCAAGCTGCTTACCTATTGCAGATTCAGTCTTCCCAGCCTGGTGTAGGTCTACAATTTTGTTTCTGGTGTCCTTTGACGGCTCTTTGATCTTGGCCATAGTGGAGTTTGGAGTCTGACTGTTTGAGGTTGTGCACAGGTGTCTTTTATGCTGATAACGAGTTCAAACAGGTGCCATTAATACAGGTAACGAGTGGAGGACACAGGAGCCTCTTAAAGAAGATGTTACAGGTCTGTGAGAGCCAGAAATCTTGCTTTTTTGTAGGTGACCAAATACTTATTTTCCACCATAATTTTCAAATAAATTCTTTAAAAATCAGACAACGTGATTTTCTGGATTTTTTTTCTCATTCTGTCTCTCATAGTTGAAGTGTACCTATGATGAAAATTACAGGCCTCCCTCATCTTTTTAACTTGCACAATTGGTGGCTGACTAAATACTTTTTTGCCCCACTGTATATGTCCTATCTGAGAAGCCACTAGGGAAGCTGAAAATCACTGCAGCAGTCGTCACAAATGGAGTAATAGCTGCGATCTTCTGGGTTCTGTGTCCATTGCTACCATTCATGGAACATCTTGTATTTTGTTTAGTGAACACAAGGTGTTCTCTGATTGGATGGGGCGGTTGATGGTGTAATGATCTTCAATTGGAGAATGCTTTTT
>BLSH010470984.1:100477-111069 GCA_018402905.1 Glandirana rugosa
AGGAGACGGGATGACTGACATTGTGGCAGGAGACGGGATGGCTGACTGTGTGGCAGGAGACGGGATGGCTGACTGTGTGGTAGGAGACGGGATGGCTGACTGTGTGGCAGGAGACGGGACTACTGACTGTGTGGTAGGAGACAGTCAGTATTCAGAGGATGGTGTCAGTCAGGCAGAGGAGGATGTGTCAGTCATTAGGGCAGAGGATGGTGTGTCAGTCATCAGGGCAGAGGACGGTGTTTCAGTCGGTAGGGCAGAGGATGGTGTGTCAGTCAGTAGGGCAGAGGAGGGTGTGTCAGTCAGTAGGGCAGAGGAGGGTGTGTCAGTCTGTAGGGCAGAGGAGGGTGTGTCAGTCTGTAGGGCAGAGGAGGGTGTGTCAGTCAGTAGGGCAGAGGACAGTGTCAGTCAGTAGGGCAGAGGAGGATGTGTCAGTAGGGCAGAGGAGGATGTGTCAGTCAGTAGGGCAGAGGACAGTGGCAGTCATTAGGGCAGAGGACGGTGGCAGTCATTAGGGCAGAGGACGGTGGCAGTCATTAGGGCAGAGGACGATATGTCAGTCATTAGGGCAGAGGACGATATGTCAGTCATTAGGGCAGAGGACGATATGTCAGTCATTAGGGCAGAGGACGATATGTCAGTCATTAGAGCAGAGGACGATATGTCAGTCATTAGAGCAGAGGACGATATGTCTGTCATTAGGGCAGAGGACAGTGTCAGTCATTAGGGCAGAGGACGGTATCAGTCAGGGCAGAAGATGGTGTGTCAGTCAGGGCAGTGGACTTTGTTAACAGGTCAGTGGAAGGCATTAGTAGTTTTATTTTTTTATCCAGTCCTGTTGGGGGAGGGGGATTTGGTGAAATATCAGGGGTCTAAACATACCCCCATTGTCTTACTTATGAGACAGAGATAGGAAATTGAGCACTGTGTCCTCAACCTCCAACTCTGAATGTACACAGGGGTCCCCCTGCTGCCTGTACACTACAAGACCCAGCATGTCCAGGATTCACCCCTCCCCCATGATGGCTCCTGTCACTCCCCCACATATAGGATGTTCCCAGTACAGGGGGAGTCAGGAGAAGTCTCCTGCTCAGTGTGTAGAAGACCAACCAGCCCTGAGTCCCGCACTACAGAATGTTCTAACATTCCCAGGGGACCGACCGCCCCCTCCCTCCCCATCCCCTGCTCCACTCTTACCAAGTCCCACTTCTTTGGCTCCAGCTAGAGAGCATGTGTGTCCCCCGGCGGGGGCCCCACCATGTGGGGGGGGGGGCGGCCGTAAGCGAAGAGGGAGTTGAAGAGACCAGCGGCACCACTGACTTGGATGGAGAAGGGAGGAGATAAGGGAGGAGGGGGTGGGACCAACTCGCAGAGGTGCAGGAACAGAGAGGACACAGAGTTTGGATGCAGTGGGGAGAAGGCAGATTTGTTCACTGCAGTACTGCCTATCATTCCACGCAGTACATGACCTGCCTCCTCCACTCAGCAGCCCTGTCTCGTCTGTGTGAAGGGGGAGGGGAGTGGTCCGTCCTGTCCGTCCTGTCATATACTAGTGATCCCCGCCACCCACACAGAGACGCATTGACATCGGATCTAATGTGAGAGGGAGGCCGCACAGGCGCAAATGTGACCCCTGGTGTGGACTATACCCATAGGATAACCTGGATTTTGGACTGTCTATGCAATTGGAGTGTAGTCAAAAATGCATCCCACTGCAACTGGTATAAATGGGCCCTAAGGACCCTTTCACACTGGTGCATAAAAAATGCAGTTTGCATTTTACAAATATGCATATCGCATTTTTTTTATGTGTTTTTGGTGCATTTCTGGATTTTGATTCCCAGGATGCACCTGTGAAACTAGGACATGTGACTCGAAAAACAGGTGTGTTTTTGATACATTTTTGATGCATTTTTGTTGTGTTCCCATTGAGTTACGGTAGAAGGTGTGCTTTTCAAAAGCACTCCAAAGATGCACCCTGCAGGGCTTTTCAAAATGCAGCACAAACACAGCACTAATGTGAACAGTTACATAGGATTTAACCACTTTCTTACTGGGTACTTAAACCCCCCTCCTGCCTGGACCAATTTTCAGTTTTCAACGCTGTCGCTCTTTAACTGACAATTGCACGGTCGTGCGACGTTGTACCCAAACAAAATTGGCGTCCTTTTTTCCCCACAAATAGAGCTTTCTTTTGGTGGTATTTGATCACCTCTGCGATTTTTATTTTTTGCGCTATAAATGAATAAAGAGCGACGATTTTGAAAAAAGAACAATATTTTTTACTTTTTGCTATAATATCCAAAAATAAAAAAACAAATTTATTCATCAGTTTAGGCCGATATATATTATTCTACATATTTTTGGTAAAAAAAGCCGCAATTGGCGTATATTGATTGGGTTGCGCAAAAGTTATAGTGCCTACAAACTATGGACAGGTGATCTGCGATTTTTATCGGGACTGCGTCGGATGTTTTTGACATTTATACAGCGACAATGACATTTATACAACGATCAGATCAAAAAATAGACACTGATTGATGTATAAATGAAATTGACAGAGAAGGGGTTAATACTAAGGGGGCAGTGAAGGGGATAAATGTGTTCCCTGGCTGTGTTCTACCTGTGGGGGGTGGGGTTGGCAGGGGCATGACAGATCTAACTGATCCCAGTGACAGGGATCAGTAGATCTGGCATGCCCCCCCTCACAGAACGGGGATCCGCCGTGTTTACAATGGCGGTTCCCCATTCCGGCTCTCTGTGAGATCGCGGGTCTCCGGCAGACAACGGGTCTGCCCGACCCGCGAGCATGCTCACCCGGCGTGCGGCGGCGGGAGTGCGCCCAGCGCGAGCCAAAGGGGAGGACGTCTATTGACTGCCTCCCGGCATTTTAGAGCCGCGCTGTAGCCGTCATTCGGCTATAGCGTGGGTGGGAGTAGGTTAAAGGGGAATAATGTTCATGCACTTTTGCGTGCGGGAAAGGTGTGTTTCAGCATGGCAAAGGAGCACCACCGTGAAAGGGCCCTCGGGACTTGTGTGGTTAACTTTGAGGTTAGTCTCTGTGAGGCCCCACACTGGAGGAGAAAAAAATCAATTATTCTCTATGGAGATGGTTCACATTGGCACTATAAGTCGCCCGAAGCTCAGAAAAGTTCTGGAGTTTTTTTTGTAGCTTGAAGTGGGCAGATTGGTGTATTTTTTAATAGTTTTTTTTGTTCCATAAAAATGCATGGTAGCGCTTGATTTGAGCATTTTGTTGCATGTTTTTGAGCATTTTTTTTCTGCTCAAATGCAATAATTAAATGAAAAATATAAATGAAAAAAAAACCTAAACCCCAACCTTTTTTTTAATTTTTATTACATTTTTAAACATATTACAAATAGGCCACTTACAAGGTGACAACATAAAACGAGAAATAAAAAAGAAAGAACATTTTCAAAAGAGTCATACAACAGCACAAGTGGCCAGCATGGAGAAAAGCTGACTACATTGCCACAATAAAGATTTTTTTTTTTTCTTTTCACAAGTGTTATATGCAACTGACTATGGCATCCAGGTATACAATCAACTCTTCAAATATAAATTCCACATGTATAGTGGGGAAAATAACTATTTGATCCCCTGCAGATTTTGTAGGTTTGTCCACTTACAAAGAAATGAAGGGTCTATCATTTTTAACATAGGTGTTTTTAAATAATAAAGACAGTTTATCAAACAACAATCCAGAAAAAAAAACACATGATACAAATGTGATACATTGAATTGCAGTTCAGTGAGTAAAATAAATGTTTTATCCCCTACCAACCAACAATACATTTGGCTCCCACAGACTACAGTATGTGCTCATGTGGTACACAGATTAATCCTGTCAATTTTAGAAGGTGCTCCTAACGACAACTCATTATGTGTATAAAAGACACCTCTTCCATTCAAGCCCACCATCATGGGCAAGACCAACGAGCTGTCAAAGGACATCAGGGACAAGATTGTAGACCTGCACAAGGCTGGAAGGGGCTACAAGACCATCAGCAAGAAGCTTGGTGAGAAGGAGACAACTGTTGGAGCGATTATTCACAAATGGAAGAAATACAAAATAACCATCAACCGCCCTTGGTTTGGAGCTCCATGCAAGATTTTGCATCATGGGGTAAGGATGATCATGAAAAACTGAGGGATCAGCCCAGAACTACATGGGAGGAGCTTGTGAATGATCTCAAGGCAGTTGGGACCACAGTCACCAAAAAACAATGGGCAACATTATATGTCGCAATGGATTGAAATCCTGCAGCTCCCGCAAGTTCCCCCTTCTCAAGAAGACACATGTACAGTCCTGACTGAAGTTCACCAATGAACATCTAAATGATTCAGAGAAGGATTGGGAGAATGTGCTGTGGTCAAATGAGACCAAAATTGAGCTATTTGGCATTAACTCAACTCGCCGTGTTTGGAGGAAGAAAATGCTGACCATGACCCTAAGAATTGAGGGGCCAATGAACAGGGCCATGTATTGTAAAATCTTGGATGAGAAACTTCTTCCCTCAGCCAGAGCAATGAATATGGGTCTTCCAGCATGACAATGACCCAAAACATACCGCCAAGGGAACAAAGGAGTGGCTCAAGAAGAAGCACATTAAGGTCATGCAGTGGCCTAGCCAGTCTCCAGACCTAAATCCTATAGAACATTTATGGAAGGAGCTGAAAGTTGCCAAGCGGCAGCCAAGAAACCTTACAGTGTTACTAAACACAGCTTCAAAATCTTTTTATATCAAAATACTGCTGCTATATACCCTTTTTTTCATGTGCATATTGCAGTCAGGTGATAAGCTGCAAGGAGCCAGGACTTTCCGCAGTGTTCATGTGAGAGGAGATTTCACTCTCTCATGATGCAACTTCCTTTGCATCAGTGACCCTTCACCCACAATCCGGCCAGAGCTGGTGCTTGCTCAGTTCACAAATAAACAATCACTGCCTCTAGAAATGCACTGCAGTATGTGTCCATGTGAAACAAGAAGATCAAACAGAGCACGTGCAACCTTTCCACACTACCTGCATGTAGTATAGTATAGTCTAATATAGTAGACAGGGCAAGAAAGAAGTATCTGGCCATACAAGATCAAACAACCTTTTTACAAAATACAAACACAGTGAGTATAGCAAGCATGCTATTCTGCATATACAGACAGATTTAACTGTGTTGGGTTTAGTAACACTTTAACCACTTAAGGACCGGAAGGATTTCCTACTGTAGGACCAGAGCACGTTTTGCGATTCAGCACTGCATCGCTTTAACTGACAATTGCACGGTTGTGCGACGTTGTACCCAAACGAAATTGACACCCTTTTTTTTACCTCAAATAGAGCTTTCTTTTGGTGGTATTTGATCCCCACTTCTGATCACCACTATTAACAAAAAAAGAGCGGCAATTTAAAAAAAATATATATATATATTTTTTTTACTTTTGGCTATAATACATATAAAAAAAAAATACATAAAACGAATTTACTCATAGTTTTGGCCGATATATATTCTTCCTCATATTTGTGGTGAAAAAAAAATTGTGATCTGCGTTTATTGATTGGTTTGCGCAAACCGGCGGTTCCCTGTTTTTCTTCTCTGCCAGGCAGTCATGGGTATCCATGAGCAAAGTGCGGTGGGCACAAGAGCGCGCCACCGCCGGCCCACTAGCCACGTATGAGCGAGCTGTTTATAGACAGCGATTCACAGGATCGTGCCACTCTGCAGCAGTAAATGTACGCAAACTGGTCCGGAACCGGTTAAGGATTTAGAAAAGATCTGTAAAGAAGAGTGGACCAAAATCCCTCTGGAGATGTGTGCAAACCTGGTAACCAACTACAACAAACGTCTTACCTCCGTGTACTAAGTACATGTTCTGCTTGGGGATCAAATACTTATTTTACTCACTGAACTGCAACTCAGTTTATAACATTTGTATCATGTTTTTTTTCTGGACTTTTGGTTGATATTCTGTCTCTATCATTTAAAATACATCTCTGAAAACAATTATAGCCCCTTTATTTCTTTGTAAGTGGGTAAACTTACAAAATATGCAGGGGATCAAATAATTACTTTCCCCACTGTATTACTGATTGATACCTATCCCCAATCATATTATAAACCTGAAACACTACATGCAGTTGTATGGTATTAAAGAAGAAGTAAACCCTACTACTGCCTTTTACTTACAGGTAAGCCTATAATAAGGCTTACCTAGAGGTAGTGTAAATATCTCCTAAACTTGCACCATTAAGGATATATTTACTGTACATGCAGCCAGTTAAATCACTGGTGCATTCGCTCTGAAGGAATGGCTACCCATTCTTCAGAGCCATGTGCCGTGACCAGCGGCATGCGCGGAACTGACTTCATCACGGCTCCAGCCACTCACAGCGCTGGAGCCCGCGAACCCGGAATAAACACTGGGGAAGATATCAGCTGTCTCAGCTGTGTGCGGGCACCACTGGAAGGCTTCGTTCTAAGGTAAGTATTTCATAATGAACTAGTATGCGATACTAGCTCATTATGCCTTTGTCTTACAGGTTTTTTGTTGCCTTTGTCTTACAGGTTTTTTGTTTTGTTTTTTTTTCCCAAGAGTTTACAACCTCTTTAATACACAATTGAACTGCATATGCAAAGAGAGAGAGCTCTCCCTCTGATGCAGTAGTTGCATCACTCACCCAACCTCCCCACACTTTGTCAAATTTAGCTGGTGCCCCTCTACTTAAAGTGGATGTAAACCCACCAACTATCCAGTATAAACTAATGACACAGTATTAGTGTATATATACATGCAAGCCTCCTGCATCTATCCCCTCCTTGTAAATGTCCTTCCTGTAAGCACTAGCAGCTCTGTAAAACTCTGAAATCAGAGGGTGTCTGTGTTTGCTGGAGTTTGGTGGGTGGAGTTGTGATGTCACAAGCCTCCCCACCCACCTCTATACTGAGATATTGAGGAGGGAAGGAGGGGGAGTGTAAAACTTTCTCTGCTGTGTGAAGGAGATAAGCAAATTGCTTGTCACTCACAGAGCAAGGGGCGGATCGACTGTGTATTTCCCTTTCTCTTCCTGAAAAAAGAAAAGCTCATTACTCACAGTTGGATTAACTCTTTGTGGCAAGACTAGGCACAGATGACATAACATGCTATATTCTACCAGGCAGAATTATTAATTTAATTTTTTTTTTTCGGGTTTACATCCACTTTAATTCCAGCTTTTGACCGTAATATTAACCCTCTAATCCTAACTCTAATATTAACCCCTAACCTTAATCTTAACCCCTATTCCCTAACCCTAACATTAAACTTAACTTCTACCCTAACAAAATAAATAAAAGGTAAATAATAAATTAACCCTTAACCTGCAACCCCTTACAAGAAAAAAGTAAACAAATGAAATAATCATAAATAAATAAGAGGATGAAAAAGCTCAAAATCATAGCAACAAATGATTAAACAGGTGCAGTGACCTCAATAAAAATTCAGAGGCACACAGTGGGGAGGGGAAGAAAATCCGAAGGCAGGGGCAGATGGGACAGAAAAAGGTTAGGCTTGAGTTTAGGCCCAAGCCCAATTGTAGCTAAAAAAAAAAAAAAATCAGCTTAACCACTTAAGGACCAAGCCTATTTCTGACCCTTATTGTTTACAAGTTAAAATATTTTTTTTTTGCTAGAAAATTACTTAGAACCCCCAAACATTATATATTTTTTTAGCAGAGACTCTAGAGAATAAAATGGAAATCCTTGCTATACTTTATGACACACCATATTTGTGCAGGTCTTATAAACACTATTTTTTTTTTTTTTTAAAAGTACACTTTTTTTAAAATTAAAAAATAAGAAAACAGTAAAGTAGCCCAATTTTTTTATAATGTGAAAGATAATGTTACGCCAAGTAAATTGATACCTAACATGTCATGCTTCAAAATTGCACTCGTTCATGGAACAATGACAAACCTTGGTTAGAATTATTGCACTCGCTCTAACGATTGTGGCGATACCTCACATGTGTGGTTTGAACACCGTTTACATATGTGGGCGCGACTTGCGTATGCATTCGCTTCTGTGTGCGAGCTAGCGATAGGGTGCTTTCATTTTTTTTTTCTTATTTATTTTACTTTATATTTTTTATTTTTACACTGTCCCTTTAAAAAAAAAAATTGATCACTTTTATTACTATTACAAGGAATGTAAACATAATAGAAATAAGCGGGACAGGGCCTCTTTAAAGTGAGATCTGGTGTCAAAAAGACCTCAGATCTAACATTTAAACTTAAAGCGGAGTTCCACTCAAAAGTGCAACATCCGCTTTAAGGGGAGGTGACCCCTCGACATGCCACAACTGGCATCTAATTTTTTTGGCAGGGTCCCAGCTGCACTTTCTGTCCTGGCACCGTGGAGCCGGAAGGAAGTTCACCCCCCCCACCCGGCAATCTTCTGGGACATGTCACCCACGATCGCCTACTACAGAGGCAGAATGAGGATCCGCCGATATAAACATGGCGGATCCCTGTTCTGTCAGGGGACATGACACTAATCTACTGTTCCCAGTGATTGGGAACAGTGAGATCTGTCATGTCCCTGCCAGCCCAGCCCCCACACAGTTAGAACACACATAGGGAACACATTTAACCCCTTGATCGCCCCCTAGAGTTTAACCCCTTTCCTGCCAGTGACATTTAAACAGTAATCAGTGGCTATTTTTAGCTCTGATCGCTGTATAAATCTCATTGGACCCAAAAAAGTGTCAAAAGTGGCCGATCCGTCCGCCGCAATGTCGCAGTCCCGATAAAAATCGCAGATCGCCGTCATTACAAGTAAAACAAATAATAATAATAAAAATGATGCAAATCTATCCCCTATTTTGTAGAAGCTATAACTTTAGTGCAAACCAATTAATATATGCTTATTGGGATTTTATTACCAAAAGTATGTAGAAGAGTACATATTGGTCTAAACTGAGGAAGAAATATATTTTTTACACTTTTTTTGGATATTTATTATAGCAAAAAGTAAAAAATATTGTTTTTTATTTTTCAGAATTGTCGCTTTTTTTTTTGTTTTTGCGCAAAAAATAAAAATAACAGTGGTGATCAACTAACACCAAAAGAAATCTCTATTTGTGGGGAAAAAAGGACGTCAATTTTGTTTGGGTACAACATTGCACGACCGCGCAATTGCCTGTTAAGGCGACACAGTGCCATATCGTGCACTGGTCAGGAAGGGGGTAAATCCTTTCCGAGGCTGGAGGGCGGAAGTAACGTTTGACATCACTCCGGTCCTCCAAGGCCATAGAGTCAAGTGGGGCTATCTTGCCCTCACTCAACTGTCTGCCCATTCATCCCGGGGATCAGATCGTTACCGATGGCTCCGGTAAGCAGTGGAGACTACCAGAAGAATCCGCCGATGATACCACTTTTATGGTAAAGCGGACCGCCCGCTATTTAAAAAAATTCCCGGGGGTTATGGCGGCTATCTGTTACCATAACCCCGACACTTAAAGGCAAAGTAGCGACGTATATCCATGGTGGGCGGTCCGGAACTGGTTAAGGTACAGAACTCCACTGTCTGTGTTCCCCCCCCCCCCAGCTTGCTCTTGACTGAGAAATTTCTCTCTGCTCCAGTGTGACAGCACTTCGTGCCTAAAAGACCGAGTTTCTCAACTGTCATACCTGGAAGTTTTGAGAGCTTTTCTTTGCTCCTGTCATGTAAATGAAGCTATGGGGAAGTGAAGAGAAGGTGGGTATATGGTTGTGTGCAGGGGGAAAGTAAAACAAGTGCATGTAATGTCCTTGGATGTAGAGGTCTGAAAAAGTCAAACCTGCTCATAACCACCAACTTTTACACCCATCAACTGAATAGAATTTATCTTTGTGATGAACGGATTCTTGACATAACAGGTCCATACATTGTAAATTCGCATTGCTGCGCTTATAGTGACAACCAAACAAACATTTATATAAGTGAGCCATTATATCCAAATGGACAAGAAATAAATTAGGAATGAGAGTCCCAAATAAATCCAAGTCTGAATCCACCACTGTGATAATAATAGTGAAAAAGTCTTGTGTAATCCAATGCTTGAAACACCCCAGTGCACCATTGCTTCCAATTTAGGGGACTCTTACCGGAATCTTTGGACTCCTTATATATGAACGTCCACTATAATCTGGGTGGGACCTCACAAACTTAACCTAGGGGACGGTTACTCTAAATTAAACGTATGGATAAAATGAGAAATATATATTCCTCAGGTTTCTAAGGCCATTCTCAGGGGATTTAACCTTCGTTACCACGTGACCCCACAAAGTTCGTAACCTAATGTGTTCTGAAAAAGTGATAATAATAGTGTCACCACCTAAGTCTGAACCTAAATAAACCCTGAGAGTAAGGATTAAATAAAGAACAGGTAAACCTATATTACCGAGTGAATATATTTACAAACAAACCAACAGTGATATTCGCGTCGTTACGCTTAAATGTTACATACCTGGACAATACAGTTCTTAGGCAAGTAGTGTTTCTATTTAAGATAAGTCAACTACCCACATTTTCAACCACCAATACTCGTCCAAACTGAAA
>BLSH010470984.1:113725-126881 GCA_018402905.1 Glandirana rugosa
TATGGTCCAGCGTACGGGAGTTGTACCCCTCATAGGGCGCAGTGCCCCCCCTGCCCCAAAGCACCCATACTCCCCATGTTGAGGGCATGCGGCCTGGTATGGTCCAGGAGGGGGGGGGCGCTCGCTCGTCCCCACCCCCTTTCCTGGCCTGCCAGGCTGCGTGCTCGGATAAGGGTCTGGTATGGATTCAGAGGGGGACCCTACACCTTTGAGGGGGTTCCCCTTTAAGACCCCTAGCACACAAGTCGTGCCGCAAGTCAGATCATCGTGATCCGACTTCTGGTGCGGCTTCTATTCAAATCAATGGGCTCCCATAGGGAACCATTGATTTTGAATAGAGGCAGAAAACGCAGCTGAAAGCTAGCGTGAAAAAACGTGCATTGACGTCAATGCAAAACGCCGAGAAAAACTGCAATTTTTTTCCCTGACGTCAGGCCCGGCGTTTTGCTTATTTTTTTGCAGACGCCCATGTGTATGAGGCCTTATTATCACAGCGGTGGATTCAGACTAAGATATATTTGGAACTGTCATTTATACTTTATTTCTTGTGCATTTAGATATAATGGCTCACTTATAAAAAATTTTGGTTGTCACTATAAGTGCGGCAATGTAAATTTATATCTGTATAGAACTCATCTAGTTGTTTTTTTGCCAGCTGCTATCACTGGATGTACCGTTATGTTTAAACTTAAAAGATCCATACATTGACAAACCATAAATGATTACAACTGAATTTTCAGCCAAGTAGAATGGAAACCTAGAAGAACTGCTCACAGATAGACTCTGACCACTACAGGTTTGGTTTTACAAACCCATAAATAATCTGCCATAGCATACTGCACGGTTACACACTCTGTGTACTTGTACTGATGCATTCCTTTTTAGTATATCTGTTTTTGGAATCAAATAGACCAAAGTAAATCATAGTAAGCCTGTTTCCAGTATCATCACACTCCTCCCAATTTTAGGTGATGATTCATGGCTACAATCTGGCAATCTAGGTCTGCTGTGAAATGTGCAGAAATATCCAGTTTTACGCAAGGTAATGGAGGACCAACGATGGGCATTAAGGTATAAAGTGCTCTGAAGAGGCATAGGATTTATATCTAGCAGCTGAACTCCAGTGCTATAGATAAGGAATCTAATTATGAGAATTTTATTGATTCATATTGCTAATTCATTTTTACTTTTATTTGTATTTCCTGATAGGTTATTTATTTCTACCATGTCATTGATCAAGTGTGTAATGCAGTCTGTGGGGACTTTAAGACACTGTGGCTACAGCTTTTGCACCAGAAGGACAATCAGCCTGTTTTCTGGTTCACCTACTACTACTCATTGGAGCAAAGTCGTTTCAGATGCTGAGAAAATTGTGGGTTATCCAACTTCTTTCATGAGTCTCCGGTGTCTTTTGAGTGATGAATTGAGCAATATAGCTATGCAAGTCAGAAAGCTGGTTGGAACAAAACATCCTTTACTGAATACCGCCAGGTACTGTATAGCCTGTATAAATTCAGAGTATACATCATGCTTTATAGCACTCTAATATGTGTAAGGTAGCTAATGCTTATACATGCTAGCTTGCATTGTCTTTCTTAAATGTCAAGATATATTTTGTTTCTCCTCAGCAGCATTTCTACCCAGTGGATTAAAAAGTATCAATATAAATGTAGCAATGTAGTGTTGACTACTGATTCAAAAGAAATTTAGGATAAAACAGGTCACACAGCCTTTGTATAATGGTACTCTTCAGTCAAACACTAACATTTGTAATTCATGTAGGCTCAATGGATACAACCTAGCTGCATATTGACTTTAATATCTATCCCAGGATTGATTAGCTCCAGGGTGCCCTACTGGTTCAGCCACAAGTCTGTTATTATATAGTCTAAAGGTGAACATTTTTGATTTAGGGCTCATTCACACCAGCTGCTGCATTGCAACGCGGTGGGGCAGAAATCAGCACAGTGATGATGTGCTGAGCTCAGAAGATTGCAGTGTTTCCTTTTTTTTTTTTTTTTTTAATAACACCCAGACATCTCATAAAGTTCAATTGCCAGCCTCATGGTGCAAGGCAGTGGCTTGGCTCGCACTTGCACTACACTGAATAAAAGTACTGCATGCGTAGCTGCTGCCCTGCACTGTGATAGACCTTGGTAAATAACTCCATTACTGACTGAGTGTTGGATGATCTTGACAAAGTTTGGGAGAACACAAAGACAACACATTAAAGCACTCCCTACTAAAGCAGACATTGTCCAGCTGATCGCCTCTGTTGAGAATACTTTTAAAGAAGTGCTTGACGGTTTAAAAAAGGAGGCCCATCATTTGGGTAATCAAGTAGATGCTTTGGAGTCAAGGCAGGAGGATCTGTTACAAACTGTAGAGCAGCTCACAGATAGGTCGCAGATACTTGATGCAACGATTGAATCTCTTTTGCCACAACTAGATGACTATGAAAAACGCAACAGCCGCTAAAACAACTGCATTTGGAGCCTGCCTGAAACCACGCAAGGTAGGATATGATTCAATGCTACAGGGTGTCTGTCGGATAATCTGGTGATGTGAAAATATACTGGGCATATAGGGCCCTTATGCCCCTGCCACAGATATCAGCAGACCTAGAGACGTTGCCTGTAAGATACCCAAGTATGCTGTCAAAGATACCATAATGCAAGTGGAACGGAATGCAAGGGAAGCAAAATGTTGATTTCAATGGAGAGAAGTTAACTCTCTCTTCCCGGACTCGTCTAGGAGAACTCTGATGATGCGTAAGGCTCTTCAACTGGTACTAGATATCCTCTGACAGGAGGAATACTAGTGGGGGTTTTCTTTTTGCCTTATCGTTTACAAGAATGGGAAGACCGCCACTCTGCATAACAAAGATGACTTACCTAAGTTCCTAGAACACAAAGAGAAGAAAAGAGCGGTCCTGGGACTTTAAATGAGGCCTGTCATGAATGATGTATAGTCATGAGTATAAATTAATATGTGTTTATTCCATCATAAAATAAGTTCCTAGAACACCTGGAACTTTCAGCTACAGATTTCCCAGATCGTCGCTTTACGGATGAGATTCCTATGCCACGACGCCAGGAAAAATGGAGACCTGCTCCTCAACAAGCTCATAGGCGTCAGCGCACGGGACAGGGTAGCATTTAGGGATTGTTTCAACAGGAACTGTGACTGCTCCATCTCTCTCTTTGCCATGGAAACACTTATTGTTTTTCCTTTGTCTTTGAGCTCCCCCTCTCTGTCACTTTTCCTCCCATATCCTGTTACTGGTTGTTGGGAGTACTAAAATGCGGATGGCTTGCTGATATGTTTTACATGCTGTTATGTACTATCCATGACTTTTTGCTTGTTGTGTTATTCGGTATCTTCCTTGAACTGTGTGGCTTGCGAGAAGGAACTTGTTGCCATCATTTATAGAAGTGTAGGCCCCAGTTTACTGTTTTTCTAGACGGTCCGAAAACGTTTCTCTAGCATACAGTGGGGTTGATGTACTAAAACTGGAGAGTGCACAATCTGGTGCTGCTTTGCATGGTAGCCAATCAGCTTGTAACTTCAGCTTGTTCAATTAAGCCTGGAAGCTGATTGGTTTCTATGCAGAGCTGCACCAGATTTTGCACTTTCCAGTTTAGTAAATCAACCCCACTGTATAACTAGTTTACTGCAATGACCTGGAGATTTGTGTTTGGCTGTTGCTCAAGTTTTTTCAGCCTCTTTCCCCAAATAGGTATGTTTCCGCTGTACAGAGACTTGACTATATTTGATGGTCTGGAGAGATGATCTTTCATGCGATCTTTGAAGTGTGTGCCCCGTCTCCCCTCCCTTGTGGGTTGTTTATTAAACTGCTTTGCAGCCGATTTGTCTCCAGTTTTGATCTGATCTTGCTTATTCTGCTTGTACCTTTATTTATGGTCAGACTTTGCAGTGTTAAATGCCAGATGTTTTCTGCACGTCTGTGTTTTAACACTGCTGCCTGGGAGAGTCTCCTGAATTGAGCTGCCCATTGTGAAGCTTTGTAGCTTTTAACATGGCTTCTGAATTGAAATGTATTTCTTACAACATGTGTGGCCTATGCGTGCCACATAAACATGGAGATTTGTGGCAGGAATTTTGCCATTTGAAGCTGCAAATAGTGATGCTTCTGGGGGCTCACTTTACAGCAGCAACTCCTCCCAATTGTTTGACAAATGGTACCTGTGTCAGTCACCTGTATCAAAAGCAAGAGTGGTGGTCGCTGTGTGTCTTTTCGTCTTCGGCTCCTTTCACACCTAAGTGTTTGAAATCGCAGGCGGAATTGCCGCAATTCTGCCTGTGATTTCAAACCACTGCAAAACAAGGGACGCATATGCGATGCCATTACTTATTAATGGCACCCCAATCGTGGTCCAATTTTGCCACCCAACAAATTGCAGCAAAATTGCACAAACAAAATCGCAGGACACGTGTTCCAGGATTCCAAATGCCTAGATGTGAATGGAGCCTTAATGTTACAAATTTTGGATCTGGAGGATAGACTCATTTTTCCAAAGGGAGCCGTTTAGGGACAGATTTTTACCTTGGCTAACCTTATGCCTTATATTCTTACAATGCATCTCTTATTTAAAACACTGAAGTAATTTGAATGTAAGGAAGGTCTACCGATATTGGGAGGAGACTTTAAAGTGTTACTAAGCCCAGTAATATGAAAATAGTTCCTCTGCCCCCCCCCCCCCCCACACTCACAGTGCCCACAGCTTATAAATCTTCTTTTTACATTAAAATACTGCCACTGTATACCTTTTTCGCTGATCTGTATACCACGATCACATGGTAAACTGTACAGTTTCTCCATTGCTGATAGTTCAGGTAGGAGGATATTTACACTACAGCCTGTATACACACCGACATGTGTGATGTCAATATCATGTGACCTGAACAGTTCAACTGAAACAGGAAATGTTCTCTCCAGCAGCAGAGACCAAACTGAGCATGTCCAGGACGGCTACCCTCACTGTATTCTATGGACTTGCCAAGATAGACAAAGTGTCAAAGAGCCTTTTTACACAATGCAGAGGATTAACCCCTTAAGTTCCACAGTGAGTATAACAAGCATGCTATTTTGCATATACAGACAGATTTTACTGTTGTGGGATTAGTAACACTTAAGTTTCGTCCAGACCCCCTTCTGGATACCTCCTTGGAGAGAACCTTTTCGTTTAGGGCTTTGAAACATTTCAAAAAGTTTCTCAAAGACTTATACTTTGTAGATAGCTGGCTCTCTAGACATGCTGCCACTAAAGATTATAGCTGCTACTCTAGAACCCATGACGTAATATTTTTTAAAAGCACAAAAAACACCTGCGTTAAGGCACAAAACACAAAATTGTAAAAAAGCAGCTAGCACATTTTGTAGGCAAAACAAACCATACAGCAAAAAAGGTAGTACGTATAGCTCTATTACTCAGAAGTGACAAAATTGTAAGCATGCCACTGCACCAAGATAGGTGTGGAAAAGTGTAAACACATAAAAATGTATCAAATAAGTCCATTCAAAGTCCTCATATGGAGATCCATAGGTGATGGTGCTCAAAAGATGAAACACAGAATGGGAAAGTCCTCCACCATCAAACAACCTCTTACCATAAGGATTTGACCACCCTAGGGATTGGTCAAACAGCACCGTTTTGAAACCAGAGATAGTGATCAGACTTTCAGAGATGAATCATCAGTCAGTTGGCCCCGCTAGCACCACTCTCCCAAACTCCAATATCAGATAAGTAAAATCTATCCCAAAGAAGCATAAATCAAAGAGAGAACAAAGCCATTTCATAGTGTCGTACAACTGCAAACAACCATTTATTGAAAGTATTGCACTTGCATTCATCAGTATAAAAATCAGCATGTCAGAGTATTGTTTCAAGCCAACAAGGTGGCCACGGTCCATGCTGGTGCGCGATAACGCCACACGCTATGAATCCACCCTATGTGTTTCGTCATTGCTCGTAGTCATTGGCTGTAAGTGCTGATCAAAAGCCGATCAGCTGCTAGTTTTCCATCATGCTCATTCGATAAAGCCAGTCATGATATCTGCTTCTGTCAAACAAGGACCTGTACACACGGGCCGAATGTCAGTCGGTTTCTACTGTACTGGCTGATTCAGATATTTGGCCCATGTGTACGGGGCTTTAGACTTGAAGAAGGACATTGACAAGATAATGGAAGCTGAGAGATGGGGTTTTTACTACTAGGGATAAGCAAGACGAATTCCAGGACATCTGACCACAGCGGGTGTTGGCGGGCTGGAGCGACGGGGGGGGGGTTAGGTCCGTTTGGTTAACTACCTGCCTACCGGGCCAGTTCTGACTCTTCTCTCCTACATGTGAAAATCATAATTTTTTTGCTAGAAAATTACTCAGAACCCCCAATATTATATATGTTTTTTAGCAGAGACCCTAGGGAATAAAATGGTGGTCGTTGCAACTTTTTATCTTGCACAGTATTTGCGCAGCAATTTTTCAAATGCTTTTTTTTTGGGGGGGGGGAACAGGTGCTTTAAAAAAAAAAAAAAAAAAACGTAAAGTTAGCCCAATTTTTTTTACATAATGTGAAAGATGATGTTACGCCGAGTAAATAGATACCTAACATGTCACGCTTTAAAATTGCACACACTTGTGGAATGGCACCAAACTTCTGTACTTCAAAATCCCCATAAATGACACTGTAAAAGTTTTTACAGGTTACCTGTTTAGAGTTACAGAGGAGGTCTTGTGCTTGAATCATTGCTCTTGCTCTAACATTCGCGGCTATACCTCACATGTGTGGTTTGAACACCGTTTTTACATTTTACGTTTGCGGGTGCGACCTACATATGTATTCGCTTCTGCAAGCCAGCACACGGTGACGGGGGTGCTTTAAATTTTTTTCATTATTGTTAATTTTACTTTTATTTTTCTATTTTGATGCTTTCTTTTTACATTTTTATGATTACTTTTATTCTTATTACAAGGAATGTAAACATCCTTCTTTTTGTAATAGGAATATGGCATGAAAGGTCCTCTTTACAGTGAGATCTGGGGTCTATAAGTCCCCAGATCTCACCTCTAGGCTAGGAAGCCTGAAATAAAAAAATAATAAAAAAAGATCTCAGCTACCCAGCTGAGGCGGCAGCATTTTTTCAAATGCAGAGGCCAGGCGCGACATCATAACATCGCACCCGGACTCCGAACGATCATAGAGAATTCAGGGACCATCTGGCCCACCGGAAATCTCTATCGTCAACATCCAGCGCCGGTCGGTTCCTTCTCCGATTCACCGATCGCACGGGTGAGTCGGCAGAAGCACCGGAGGGGGGGGTGTCGCCTGTAAAAACGATCAAGCGGCTATGCTTGTTCTTACAGTAAAAGGAATCACCAGCTCTAAAAGAAGATATCTGAATGATGCCTGTAACTGCAGGCATCATTCAGATATCCTCACTCAAAGTCTGCGAAGTCATATAACATTGGGTGGGCGGGAAGTGGTTAATATATTTATTTGTGTCTATTGGTTACACTCAATGGACATGCCTTTTTTTAGTCTGATGTAATATGTTAAGGTAGAACTATAGGCAAAACATTTTGTTTTTTTCATTTTGGATAGAGCAAGGAGGGTTATAACCTCTGCCAGTTTATTTTTTGCATTTGTGTCGCATTGGGGAGATTTCCCTTTACTTTACTTCCCTTAAGCCTTATAGGTAGGTAGCCTTATGGGTAGAGCTACAAAGGGAAGATACCAGGGGGAAAGTAATATTGGGAATATGCTATAGGCCCCCTAAACAGAGGGAGGAGGGGGAGGCGGACCTCCTATCACAATTTGGAATAGCGGCAAGGATGGCAAGTGTCATTATAATGGGGAATTTGAATTATCCAGACATTCCTAAATGTCATGCAAGACAATTTTATGGGTCAGATGGTAAATGCACCAACAAGAAAAAAAAACATTATTAGACCTTCTAATTACTAACAACACAGACCTGATCACAGATGTGGAAGTAAGGGGTAATCTAGGAAATAGTGAACACAGGTCAATTCGTTTCAATATAAATTACACAAATAGGAAACATAAGGGGAATACAAAGACACTGAATTTTAAGAGAGCCAACTTCCATAAACCACGCTCCTTACTGGAAGATGTTAGTTGGGATAAAATTCTAGGAACAATGAAGGCGGAGGAAAAGTGGGAGTGCTTCAAGAATACACTAAACAAAGGCATTAGCCAGTGTATCCCAATGGGAAATAAATTTAAAAGAGCTAATAAAAGACCAGGGTAGCTTAACTCCGAAGTAAAAGCACACATAACAGCAAAAGAGAAGGCCTTCAAAAAATACAAGGCTGAGGGGTCTCCGCAAGAAGGAATGTAAAGGTACAATCAGGGCAGCAAAGGTAGAACATGAAAGACACATAGCTGAGGAGAGTAAAAAGAACCACAAGAAATTCTTTAAGTATATAAATAGTAAGAGAGGGAGGTCAGATCGTATTGGCTCCATAAAGAATGATGAAGGTAATCTGGTTACAAAGGATGGAGAAATGGCAAAGGTGTTAAACTTATTTTTCTCCTCGGTATTCACGAAGGAAACAGGGGGCTCAAGTATCCAGAACTACAATGTTGGTCCTCATGACACATCACAGGAAGCACCCTCATGGCTAACTGAGGATAATATTAGGAATTGACTTGAAAAACTTAACACTAATAAGTCACCGGGACCAGATGGCTTGCACCCGAGGGTCCTTAAGGAGCATTGTACCTAATCTTTAAAAGCAGTTTACTGATTGGTATGATACCAGCTGATTGGAGACAAGCCAACGTAGCACCAATATATAAAAAAGGACCAAGATATATCCCTGGGAACTACAGGCCAGTTAGCTTAACATCAATAATCTACAAGCTCTTGGAGGTAATAAAAATGTATTATATACAAGATTATTGTAATGAAAACGGTATCATTAGCGGTAATCAACATGGTTTCATGAAGAATTGTTCTTACCAAACCAATCTATTAACCTTCTTTGAGGAGATGAGCTGCCATCAAGACAAAGGAAGGCCTGTAGACGTGGTCTACAGGCCCAGATTTTGCAAAAGCATTTGATACAGTTCCCCACAAACGTTTACTGTACAAACTAAGGTCTCTCAACATGGATCAAAGGGTGAGTACCTGGATTGAAAACTGGTTACAGGGGCGAGTCCAGAGGGTGGTGATAAATGGGGAGTACTCAGAATGGTCTGGTGTGGAAAGTGGGGTTCCCCAAGGTTCTGTCCTGGGACCAATCCTATTCAATTTGTTCATAAATGATCTGGAGGATGGGATAAATGGCTCAATCTCAATATTTGATGATACCAAGCTAAGTAGGGCAATAATTTCTCCACAGGATGTGGAAACCTTGCAAGAAGATCTGAACAAATTAATGGGGTCGGCAGACAAGTGGCAAATGAGGTTTAATGTAGAAAAATGTAAAATAATGCATTTGGGTACCAGGAACATGAATGCAAACTACTCACTAGGGGGAGAGCCTCTGGGGGAATCTAGGATGGAAAAGGACCTAGGGGTCCTAGTACAGAACAGGCTCAGCAGTGGCATGCAATGCCAAGCTGCTGCAAGCAAAGCTAACAAAATGTTGGCATGCATCAGGAAAGGGATTAACTCCAAGGATAAATCAATAATTCTCCCACTATACAAGTCTCTGGTGAGACCGCACCTGGATTATGCCATCCAGTTCTGGGCGGCAGTCCTCAGAAAGGATGTCCTGGAACTGAGAAAGGTTCAGAGAAGGACAACAAAGCTAATAGGGATTGGAGGACCTTAGTTACGAGGAAAGATTACAAACACTGAACTTATTCACTCTGGAGAAGAGACGCTTGAGAGGGGATATGATTTCAATGTACAAATACTGTACTGGTGACCCCACAATATGGACAAAACTATTCAGCGCAAGGGAGTACACAAAGACACGCGGCCATTCACTAAAACTAGAAGAAAGGCGGTTTAACCTTAAACTGCGTAGAGGGTTCTTTATGGTAAGAGCAGTGAGGAAGTGGAATTCTCTTCCACAAGCAGTGGTTTCTTCTGGGAGTATGGATAATTTCAAAAAACCTAAGGGACCACAACATCAAAGGATATACAATGTAATACTGACATAAAAACAGACACATAGGTTGGACTTGATGGACTTGTGTCTTTTTTTCAACCTCACTATGTAATGTAAATTTTGCCTTTAGTTGTACTTTAGGTGTTCGTGGCCCCCTTTCTTCTTTTCCTTGCCTTTCCTCTTCTCCAGGAGTGAAGGATGGAATGGCATTCATGTAGTGATGTCTGAATACTGTACTATCCTGTAAGACTTTGGGGGGTACCCCTATTGGGTACGTTCATGGCAGCCTGGAACAGGAAGTGCATTGAATGACATGAAGTATCATTCAACCCGGAAGAGGACCGACATCCATCAATGGAAGAGGACATGGTGAGTGTTTTCACTGTGAGGGAAGTGGGGGGTACTGGAGTTCTGTTTGAGGAGTTTATGTACACAGATATTTTTTGTGTCTGAGCCGCTATTCTTTTTGATACAATTCAATGCAAATCAAAAGAGTTCAACAGCAACTCAAAAGCAGCCCAAAGAATGTCTTTAGGAACCAGGCGGTATTAAACTCAAAAGCAAATATTTATTAAAGGGTAACTGCACTTTCGTGAGGAAAAAAAGAATACAGCACATATAATTGCGATACAAGTCATATTGTAATTGAATGTTATTAAAAATTACCTTTCCTTTTCAATCTGCAGCTGCTGTAATTTTCTGACAATGCAGTGAAATATGGCTACGTGGAGTTTTCTGTACACACAGTGTGTACTGACCACTCCCCTGAAACATCATTTCCTGCTTGTGTGATTGGCTCATCAATTTTCCCAGAAGACTGCCTAAGATACAACTCAGATTTCAGGCATCCCCTGCAAAAAAATGTAATTTCTGGAGAGATACTTTCAATAGGAACACGTCTAAAGGGATGTCAGTCAGCTTTTCTCATTAGCAGCCTGCAGCTGCACACCTTACAGTTAATTATGAAATTACTCCCATTAGACCCACTCAGAACAGAGGCACAGTAAAACTCAGAGGGATTTCTTCAGAATAACAAATGGTAGGAATCTGCAACAAAGTTTGTTATAATTCTTGCAATGTACATAGATCACCCAGAGGGGAATGTTTTTTTCTCAACAAAAGTGGAGTTACACTTTAAATGCAGCTTACCAATTCTTACATATGGTGACTGCATATGTTATCTTTTGTAGGCTTTTTCTTTTATGTTCACCTGCTGATCTAGTCAGTAAGTCTGTTGCATTTCAACAGAACAAGCTATCCTGCAGATGTAGCAGTTAGAGGATTGAGAAAAAAACATTTAACGCTGACAGGGCTGTTTACAATGATCTGCCTTTATTTATGTAAAACCTTTATCCCAAAAGAAAAAAAAACCTGTTAGTACATCTTAACCCCCCCCCCTTCCCCAGACTGACAATGCTGCTGTGAAAAGTTGTCTCTGTTGCACCTTCATCCAGAGTGTAGGCATCCTAATACAGGAGGTGTGTTACTGGTCTGATTACCAGGTAAAAACAAAGGGGAAAAAAAAACTAAAATAAAAAAACTAATGCAGCCACCACATCTAATGATTGGTAAGCCGCAATTCAGTATGCTACATTTTTGGTTTTGAGTTTAATAGTGCTTTAACTTGTATAAGGGCCCATTTACACAGGGGCGACTTGTGCTCCGACTTGAGTCGCCTCAGGTTGCCCCAAGTTGCTTGACATCTGAAATCCCATTGAAGTTTATGGGAGCCGTCTTAATGTACACTACTGAAGTCGCTCCGACTTCAGAAAAGGTTCTTGTACTTCAAGGCGATTTCTGTCTGAATAGTGCCCATAGAATTCAATAGAAGTCGCCTCCAAGTCGGATCCCCCATCTATATGGAAGCGACTTTACAGTGAAAAGAAAAGAATTTATTCAGGGCAACCTCCTCCCTCCCTTTTCTGATTTGGCCACAGGCAAAGTCGTCTGGCATGAAGTTGTGTTGTAAGTCACGCTGAAAGTCGCCTAGCAAAGTCCGCCTAAGTCGGATCGCTCCTATGTGAACACAGGCTAAGACACCACACATTTTTGGTTTTGATGCACCTGGGATGTATTTGGGCTAGTTTATCCTATGTGTGGTGACTTGTGTTTTTCCGCTCTGTATAAATGAAGGTCACTACTAGTGCACATAGAGGAAAATAGTTTTCTATGGGCCCTGTTCACAGCATATCTGCAGATATTTAAATGTAGTGCACCATTCCCTTTCAGCTTCAATACTGACATTATCCTGCACAGTAAAATGCTGCATTTTACTGTACAAGCTAGTGTGAACATAGCCTTTATCTGATTCAAACTAAACATTAAATTAAGGTTTAATTATTGCAGTAATTCTCAAACTATTTTTGGTTTGCACCACTTTCAGATGTCTGCGATTTGCACTGTTTTCTTTCAAAAGGTAATATTTTTTCTAATTTAAAGTGTATTTGGTAGCTAAAAACCGCATGAATTTCTAATACTGATCATTTTTCCCACCTTCTCCATACCAAAATTACTACATTATAAGACTACGGAATAGATGCTGGAGTTGTTAGACATGGACACTTTCATGGGTTAAATCGCATATGTTTCATCGCAGCTCATATAGCAGCTGTTTTAAGAAAGTCTTATTCTCTCTAATGCAGAGCACTCGACAGAGAATGATTATAGAGGCTGAACAGGCTCAGGTCCACCCACTGTGAAGACAAGCACCTCCACTGCCACTTGTGCTGTGGGGAAACAAATTACATTGTTGCATTCAAAAGAATTTTCACCCAACTACAGTCAGGTACATAAATATTGGGACATTGACACAATTCTAATCTTTTTGGCTCTATACACCACCACAATGGATTTGAAATGAAACAATATGTGCTTTAACTGCAGACTTTCAGCTTTAATTTGAGGGTATTTACATCCAAATCAGGTGAACGGTGTAGGAATTACAACGGTTTGTATATGTGCCTCCCACTTTTTAAGGGACAAGTCGGAGATATTAGTAAGAGACAGCTCACGAGACGTAATCTCTCTTATTCTGAAAGAATTTTGTC
>BLSH010470984.1:145498-182203 GCA_018402905.1 Glandirana rugosa
CTTCCACCTACACTGCCACGGTCACGTGGCCATTTTTTTATTTGATTTTAATTTATTTTCCCTATCCCCATTTTTTTGTAGAGCACTTGCCCTAGTTTGAAGATGATTTTAGAACAGTTATATGGCCTCTACCGTTAATTAATACTTTTCAGACAGTTTGAAGATGATCCACATTCACCTCCATTTTTGCATTTTTTATGTTTTTATTTTTTTAAAAATATTTAAAGTTATTTCCCTGCCCCCATTTTTTGTAGGGCACTTGCCCTACCCTTACCCCCATTTTACTTCCTTTTGCAGCCCTCTAGGGCTTTCCAGGACTTTGTTACAGCCATTTTTGTGCCTAAAAGTTCGGGTCCCCATTGATTTCAATGGGGTTCGTTGTCCGTGCGATCGTTCGGGTTCCGTCCGGACCCGGACTTTGTCCCGAAGTTCGGACGGACCAGCAGAACCCGAACTTCCAGAGGTTCGCTCAACTCTACTAGGCAGTTTAAGGTCTGCAGATTTAAGCGTCCCAAAAAGCTCCTATTCTCAGAATGGAATGTTGGAAAGCAGCCAATGAGGGTGGAGAATTCATTTTACTGTGTTCTAGATAGGGTTTTTTAATCAGATTTGGGACGTCTGCCCTGTTGCTAGGTAGATTACACTTCTTTTTCTTATCTAATCTGTCTATTCCAGCAATTAGCAACAGAAGCACAGCTAGAGAGAAATTCCAAAGATTTTTTTTTCTTTGGAGTTTCTCTCTAGCTGTGCTGCTGTTGGTTAATAATTATAGTTAATTTTTATTTTTATTTCTTATTTTTTTTGGTGGGGCACTGCCCCAAATGCCCTTATGGACGAGCCTCCACTGGCTATATTTAAACACCATGCTTCCTGTAAGCAAGTGCTGTCTGATCTACAGCGTGTGCCCTGTTTTCCTGAGCGTTCTGCTACCCGTTATCTGATTCCTGTGACCCGGCCTGCCTGACTTTGCCTGATCTCTGCCTGTACCGACCCCTGTCTTGCCTACGACCATCTGATTGCCTGATCCTTCTGTACCTCTGCTGCCCGCCCGTTGCCGACCCTGCTCGTCCCTGACTCCGCTACTGTGCCTGCGACTATCCGGTCCCACCAAGTATCCTGCTCTAAACATCAGCACCCTTCCAGCACATCTCCTGTCCGCTGCTGACGGATACTCCTGGACTTCTACAGGCACTCTTACCCCACCGTGCTCCTGTGGCCGCTGTTCCCAACTCCAGAGGTCCAACAAACCGGAGTCGTAGGAGAGGCCACCCCCGACCGTCAGGCTCACTACCAGGTACTTAACAGGCAGGCTAGGGTAGTATATAGAATGGCTAGAGAAGTATATAGATAGGCTAGGGCAGCATAGGTGCGGGCTAGGGTAGTATAGGGGCAGGGGGACGGCCCAGGGAGCTTTTGTCATCATGACACACAAAACTGATGGAAAAATAATCGTGGTCGTCAATTTGCTGGGTAAATAGAAGAGGAGAGGTGGCCATGGTTCCATTTGCTGCCCCTCTCAAATTGCTGCCTGGGTCCGATGGACCCACTGGGACTCATGGTAGGGCCAGCCCTGCATCCAAGGCAAAGCTTAACAAGGATTGCCCAGGTTTCATTTATAAGACTAACTGTGTGTTGTGTCTTAAATGAAGCCTAAAGCTCAACTCCAGGATACCTATAACAATGCTCCTGATACACCCCCCCTTGCTCAGTCCACGTAATATAAATAATTTTTTTCTATGATAAAGGGACTTGTATTAAAAAATTAATTCTAGAAGTACCTGTCACATAAGCAGCTCTTTTACTTTTTCCTATGTCCAGACAAAGTCGGAGGGCACTCAGCAAACTATACAATATTTCCCATTAAGGCCTCATACACACGGGCGTATCTAAAAAAATAAACAAAACGTCGGGTCCGACGTCAAGGAAAAAAAGTCAACGTTTTTCGGCGTTCTGCATCGGCGTTTCTGAGCGTTAGTGAGCGTCGGCGTCAATAGGCGTTTTTTAAAAAAAATCATCCCTCTGCTATTTTTCAACCTAAAAACGTCGGCGTCAAAAAACGCCGGAAAACGCCGGTACAATATTAGGTGGCGTTTGTTGGCGTTTTGTGGCGTCGGCGTCAAAAAACGTCAAAATGCTACAGCCTCAGAACGCGATGGCCATGGGTTCTACTTTCTGCTCACTAACGCCGACGCCACCTACAGCTCAAAAACGCCGACGTTTTTATGGGGCCATTGACTAACATGGAGAGCTGCAAAAAACGCCAGAAAACGCCGGCGTCAAAAAACGTCCGTGTGTATGAGGCCTAAATGTTGGAATTCTATGTACCTATTTGGGTGGTGCTTAGGGGGTAGGTGGAGCTGGCCAGTATCACAAAGAGAAGGGAGGAGAGGGGTGGTGCTGTCAATTGGCACAAAGAGCAGGGAGGGGGCAGATGGAGCTGTCAGTCAGTGCAAAAAGCAATGTCCGGGTGCATTTTTGTAACAAGGAATGAAAGTAAAGAAAGGTTCATGGATTTAGTGCAACAAAAGGAAGTATTTAATGGTAAATAAAGGCATTAAACACTGGTGCATAGAAAAGCCTGGAGGAGTAGCAGGGCAGGAGCTCCTAGCAAAGCAATGGCGAGATTTGTCAGCAAATTGCTTGCTTGCTAACATCCAATGTAGCTGGTTTGTTACAGTAGAAGTTTGCAGGCAGCCAGCATATCGGTTTCTCAGCCCCACTATTGGCCTTGGTTATCTGGTAGACTAGGAGCTGCTGATTTTTTATTTTTTTTCATTTGTGGTTACAGTGTGGAATTACCCTTACCATCAAGAGCTTCAGGGCCATGTGTCTCCTACTGGACCTTTCTAAGCATATAGAGGCCTTTCAAAACTAGGTTATTCATTTTGTTTAATATACACAGTTCTGCCTTTTTTGTTTTATTGTGTTTTATATTATTCTTCTAGTTGTGTTTTTAGAGATATATAATCCAGCGTGAGGGTATTTTTTTTTTCATTTTGTGCAATTTTTTTATTCCTTGGCATTGTATGGACATCAAGGGGCAATACAGACTGTGTCACAGTGTTTCTGTGGCTAATGTTTGTCTTCAGTCCAAATTATCAAATCTCTTTACCCATATGGTTTGAAGTTCAGAGAGGGGGTGAGCAGAGCTGTCAAATGGCGCAAAGAGTCAGGATGGAGTTAGCCAGAGAGGTGGGAAGAATACCCCCAGTTAGGTCCCTGTTGATGTAAGTATGTTTAAGGTGACCAGTAACCCATCAGCGCATACAGTAGCCACAAGTGACAGGTCCCCTGCACAAGAAAGCATCTGAAGAATTACTTTCATAGTTACATAGTAGATAAGGTTGAATAAAGACAATAGTCCATCCAGTTCAACCTGTGTATGTGTACAGTATGTGTGTCAGTGTCTATAATTATTTTCCATATCCCTGTATGTTGTGTTCTTTAAGACGCACATCCAAAATATCCATACTCCCCGCTGCCACCACCAATTGTGGAAGAGAGTTCCACAGCCTTATTGCCCTGACAGTGAAAAAACCCCTGGGCAGCTTAAGGTTAATCCGCTTCTCCTCCAATTTCATTTTGTGGCCCTGTGTCCTCTTACATTCCCTGAGACTCAATCGTTTTTTTTCCCTATGCTGGGATCACCATTGAGATATTTGTAAATATCTATCATGCCCCCTCTCAAGCGTCGCTTCTCCGGCGAGAATAAATCTATTACTTGTAGTCGTTCCTCGTAATTGAGGTCGTCCCCCAACTGAGGCCCCTTATTAATTTTTTTGCCCTTCTTTGGACTCTCTTCAGTTCTAGCACATCCCTTCTGAAGACTGGTGACCAGAACTGGATGGAGTACTACAGATGTGGCCTAACCAGAGTTTAATAAAGTGGCAGGATTATTGTTTTATCCCTGGAGTATATCCCCTTTTTTATGCATGCTAAAATTCTGCCGGCTTTGGTAGCTAAAGCTTGACATTTTCATGCAATTGCTCAGTCTGTTATCTACTAGGACCCCCATATCTTTCTCCATCTTGATTCCCCCAGTGTTTCTCCCCCTAGTGAGTAGTTTGCATTTATGTTTTTTTGGCCCAAGTGCATTACTTTACATTTCTCCACATTAAGGCCTCATACACACGGACGTTTCCAAAAAAATAAACAAAACATCGGGCCCGACGTCAAGGAAAAAAAGTCGGCGTTTTTCGGCGTTATGCATCAGCGTTTTTGAGCGTTAGTGAGCGTCGGCATCAATAGGCTTTTTTTAAAAAAAAATCATCCCTCTGCTATTTTCAACCTAAAAACGTTGGCGTCAAAAAACGCCAGTATAATATTAGGTGGCGTTTGTTGGCGTTTGTTGACATATTGTGGCGTCGGCGTCAAAAAACGTCAAAACGTTACAGCCTCAGAACGCGATGGCCATGGGTTCTACTTTCTGCTCACTAACGCCAACGCCACCTACAGCTCAAAAACGCCAACGTTTTTATGGGGCCATTGACTAACATGGAGAGCTGCAAAAAACGCCAGAAAACGCCGGCGTCAAAAAACGTCCGTGTGTATGAGGCCTTAACCTCATTTGCCATGTAGTTGCATACTACATTATTTTGTTCAGGTATTTCTGTAAAATTTCTATATCCTGAAGTGAAGTTATTGCCCTGCTTATTTTTGTGCCGTCTGCAAAAACTCAGATTGAGCTATTTATCCCATCTTCTATATCATTTATGAATAAATTGAATAGAATTGGTCCCAAGAAAGAACCTTGGGGTACCCCACTTACCACTGCAGACCAGTCTGAATACACGTTATTTATCACCGCCATTTGGACACGCCCCTGTAACCAGTTTTTTACCCAAGAACAAACCTTATGGTCCATGCCTGCAGACCTCAACTTGTAAATTAAGCGCTTATGGGGGACTGTATCAAATGCTTTTGCAAAATCCAGATACACTAAATCTGCAGGCCTTCCCCTGTCTAGATGGTAGCTCTCTTCCTCGTAGAATGTTAGCAGATTGGTCTGGAAAGAACAAACTTTCGTAAAGCCGTGCTGATGGCTACTAATGATACAGTATCTCACAAAAGTGAGTACACCCCTCACATTTTTGTAAATATTTTATTATATCTGTTCATGTGACAACACTGTAGAAATGACACTTTGCTACAATGTAAAGTAGTGAGTGTACAGCTTGTATAACAGTGTAAATTTGCTGTCCCCTCAAAAAACCTCAATGCACAGCCATTAATGTCTAAACCGTTGGCAACAAAAGTGAATACACCCCTGTGTGAAAATGTCCAAATTGAGCCCAAAGTGTCAATATTTTGTGTGACCACCATTTTCAAGCACTGCCTTAACCCTCTTGGGCATGGAGTGCACCAGAGCTTCACAGGTTGCCACTGGAGTCCTCTTCCACTCCTCCATGATGACATCACGGAGCTGGTGGATGTTAGAGACCTTGCACTCCTCCACCTTCCGTTTGAGGATGCCCCACAGATGCTCAATAGGGTTTACGTCTGGAGACATGCTTGACCAATCCATCACCTTTACCCTCAGCATCTTTAGCAAGGCAGTGGTCGTCTTGGAGGTGTGTTTGGGGTCGTTATCATGTTGGAATACTGCCCTGCGGCCTAGTCTCCAAAGGAAGGGGATCATGCTCTGCTTCAGTATGTCAGAGTACATGTTGGCATTCATGGTTTCCTCATTGAACTGTAGCTCCCCAGTGCTGGCAGCACTCATGCAACCCCAGACCATGACACTCCCACCACCATGCTTGACTGTAAGCAAGACACACTTGTCTTTGTACTCCTCACCTGGTTGCCGCCACACATGCTTGACACCATCTGAATCAAATAGGTTTATCTTGGTCTCATCAGACCACAGGACATGGTTCCAGTAATCCATGTCCTTAGTCTGCTTGTCTTCAGCAAACTGTTTGCGGACCTTCTTATGCATTATCTTTAGCAGAGGCTTCCTTCTAGGATGACAGCCATGCATACCAATTTGATGCAGTGTGCAGCGTATATGGTCTGAGCACTGACAGGCTGACCCCCCACCCCTTCAACCTCTGCAGCATTGCTGGCAGCACTCATACGTCTATTTCCCAAAGACAACCTCTGGATGTGGCGCTGAACACATGCACACAACTTCTTTGGTCGACCATGGCGAGGCCTGTTCTGAGTGGAACCAGTCCTGTTAAACTGCTGTATCATCTTGGCCACCGTGCTGCAGCTCAGTTTCAGCGTCCTGGCAATCTTCTTATAGCCTAGGCCATCTTTATGTACAGCAACGATTCTTTTTTTCAGATCCTCAAAGAGTTCTTTGCCGTGAGGTGCCATGTTGAACTTCCAGTGACCAGAATGAGAGAGTGAGAGCGATAATACCAAATTTAACACACCTGCTCCCCATTCACACCTGAGACTTTGTAACTCTTAATGAATCACGTGACACCGGGGAGGGAAAATGGCTAATTGGGCCCAATTCGGACATTTTCACTTAGGGGTGTACTCACTTTTGTTGCCAGTGATTTAGACATTAATGGCTGTGTGTTGAATTATTTTGAGGAGACAGCAAATTTACACTGTTATACAAGCTCTACACTCACTACTTTATATTGTAGCAAAGTGTCATTTCTTCAGTGTTGTCACATGAAAAAATATAATAAAATATTTACAAAAATGTGAGTTTTGTACTCACTTTTGTGAGATACAGTATCTAAAAAATGTATTTTTTTTTTTTTTACGCCACTATGTGTCTCTCGTAATCTTTTTTAGCCACCCTGATTGCGGTTTTATACTTCTTATTGCATTCCCTGTAGTGTTGGAATGCTGATGATGACCCATCCACTTTATATTTTTCTCTTTAATGAGGCTTTTCACATTACAGTTTAGTCACCCAGGTTTAACCTTCGCTCTTCTATATTTATTGCCCATTGGAATGCACTGTGTGATACCTTTGTTTAATATGCTCCTAAAGCATTCCCATTATTCTTGTTCAATGTTTCTAGGATTTGGTCCCAATTGATGTCATGTAGTAAACTGGCTCGTTTGAAATTTAGTGTTCTTGTGCCACCCTCATGCCTCCTTTTTCTATGATTTACGCTAAATATGATCATCCTATGATCGCTAAATCCCAAGTTGTCCCATATTGCCACATCTGAGATCAGACTTGGAGCGTTTGTAATTAATAGATCTAGCAGGGCATTCTTTCTAGCTGGGGAATCCACCAATTGGGACATGACGTTGTCCTGTAAGACATTCATGAAATTATGGGCTTTTAATGAGTGAGCCTTCCCCTCTGCCCAGTCAATATTGGGATAATTGAAGCCCCCCATTATGATGACATTTCCCCATCTCGCTGCCATTTCTAACTGTGATAGTAGGTCCAGCTCCTCCTCCTCCTTCAGGTTGGGGGACCTATAACAAACCCCCACTATTAATTTCCCACTTACGTCTTCTCTTTGAAGTTCTACCCAAACGGATTACACCTCCCCCTTTGTGCTATTTACAATGTCACTGCTCTCTACCACCCTTGCATCATTTTTGACATATAGACATACCCCTCCCCCTCTTCTACCTTCCCTGTCCTTATACAAGGAATATCCCTGGATATTTGCCAGCCAATCGTGTGAGCTTTCAAACCACGTTTCTGTTATTCCCATGATGTCTAAGTCCTCCTCATGTCATAGCAGCTCCAGTTCCTCAATTTTGTTAGCTAGGCTCCTAGTATTTGTGTATACGTGTTGTATAGGTTCATATTATTTCTTCATTATGTTTCCTCTGGCTTTCTTTCTGAATTGTCCATGCATTCACCCCAGGATTAGATGTTACTGCTGTATTATCACTGTTGATTCCACTATTACCCTGTGCTTTGCTCACTGCTGGCAATTGCTTCCTCTGACCCCCCCCCCCCCCCCAAAATACCAAGTTTAAAAGCCCCTCCAACTTCGTGGCCATCTTTCTTCCCAATAGAGCTGCACCATCTCCATTAAGGTGCTGCCCGTCAACCCAGCCTGTCTCTCCCCTGTCTGTACCCATCTGTTGCTCTTATGATTTTGGAACAATAAAAGTCTTATTGCATTTAGAGGTGCACCCTATCCAATTTGTTTTGTGCGATACATCTGCTGCAGTGGCAGGATGTGCACTCCACCCTTCAGCAATCACTTTGGATTTTCACTTGAACACAGCTTTGGTACTATTCACCTGTGAGCAGCGGGACTTTCTCTTATGCTGCTCGTCCTTACTAAAGAGCCGTTAACCGACTGAGAAGTCAGCCCAGTTCTCCAGGAACCCGAGCCCCTCTTTTCTACACCAGCTCCTCAGCCACTTGTTCAGTTCCCTAAGCTCCTGCTGCCTATCTGGAGTGGCTCGATGCACAGGTAGTATTTACGAGAAAACTACCATGGAGGTCCTTCTCCTCAATCTATTCCCTAGGTCCCTGAAATTTTTTTTTAGGACTCTTCACCTTCCTCTCACTTTGTTCTTGGTACCAACATGTACCATGACCGCTGGGTCCTCCCCAGCCCCACCCAATAATCTCTCCATCCAATCCATGATGTGCCGAACCCGAGTGCCAGGTAAACAACATACCGTTCGGTAACCACGGTCTTTCTGACAGATTACCTTCTCTGTCCTCCTAATAATCAAGTCCCCCACTACCAGCACTTGTCTAGCCTTTCCTGTATCTTTGTTCCCTTCCTTACTGGAGCTGTCACTCCCCTGGCAGCTAGAGGAAGGCACCTGCTCCAGCAATGCCACCCCTGAGCTGATATCCTCAACATCATGCAACTTGGCATATGTATTGGGGTGTACCAACTCAGGACTGGCCTCCCTAGTGCTCTTCCCTCTACCCCCTCCTCCTAACTGTCACTCTGTCATGGTGGATTCGATATGCTACTGTTAAAAGGTACATGGATCTAACATCATTAAGTCATTACAAGAAAAAAAGTCAGCTCCCCCTGTAAGGTATTATCATTATGTCCTAGTATGCTCTGCATACTAGCACATTATGAAAAATGTACCTACTGGCCATTTTTACCCCCTTTCTGCCCAGGTCAATTTTCCCTTTCGGTGCTGTCACACTTTGAGTGACAATTGCGCGGTCATGCAATGCTGTACCCAAATAAAGTTTTTGTCATTTTTTTTCACAAAAATAGAGCTTTTTTTACTGGGATTTTTGTTTTTTGCTACATAAGCGAAAAAAAGACAACATTTTGAAAAAAAAAAATCATGTACAATTTTGCAAACATAATTTTTTTTCTTGCACTGATGGGCGCTAGTAGGCGGCACTGATGGGCGATGGTAGGCGGCACTGATGGCCACTGGTGGGCAACACTGATGGCCACTGGTAGGAAGTACAGATAGGTGACACTAATAATGAGGCACTGATTGGCAGCATTGGTAGGCACTGTTAGGACTGCACTGATAATCAGTGCCCTAATTATCAGTCTACATGTCCCTTTTACACAAGCTGGTTATCGGCTCTCTTTTCCTCTCCTCATGTTGTCAGAATGAGGAAAGGAATGCCGATAACTGACTTCTGTTTAGATTGTGATCAGCTGTGATTGGACACAGCTTATCACATAGTAAAGAGCCAATGATTGGCTCTTTACTTCAATCTGTGATCAGCAGTGTCCAGAAGCATGCGTATGCAGTTTATTTAGAGCACATGCACCAGTGACTTCACTGGCTGCCAAACAAGCAAATATCTCCTAAACGGTGCATGTTTAGGAGATATTCATTTTACCTACAGGTAAGCTTTATTATAAGCTTACCTGTAGGTAAAAGTCAAATAGCGGAGTTTATTACCCAAATTAAAAGATGTATTTCTGCCTATAAGGCTACTGACTATAGATTTTGCCGGGAGTGTAGCTTTAACCCACTTTAGAGTTTGATTTTACTGCCTTCATTTACTTTTACTTTTCTTGGTATCTACATATATGCCCCATTTGAACATGTGTATGTATTTCCTTCATTTCAGCCTGCATTATTATAACACTCATGCAATCTCAGATGTGTTACAAGGTAAATAAAAAAATTGTATGCTTTATTTCCATATTACAAAAATGCATACAATTTCTTCAAAAGAGGTGGTGGAATAAAAAATAAAAAAGGCTGGGAATGACTGTTTCAGCAGCATCAGAGTCCTTTGATGGACAGCCAAGACTGGCTTCAGTGCATTGACAGCTGTGATAAGTGATTCTCATGTGATCTGTGTAAAGCAGTAGTCTCCAGCAGACTGGTTGACAGAGCACAAGCTGTGGGTGTGTGAGCGAGGTTTCACTCTCATCTGCTTCCATTACGCTCTGGTACTTGAGGACCTGTACCGTTTGGAATAGTTCTTTGCAATCGCTGTGGAACACATTTTGGATTTTTGACTGATTTGTTTTGCAGTTATAATTCCAAAAGCATTTAAGTATAAAAAAAGGACATCAAGCAATATTCATAAAGACATTAGTGGAGAAGCTAAGATTAACTATAATCTGTCACAGCTATTTCTTTGTGATAGAAATAATGCAGGACTATTCCAGTCCTTTCTCACCAAACACTTGTATTTCATGACTGAGCATTTCAAATTTCTGACAGTCTGCAGTTCACTTTCTACTTTTTTACCAGAAAGAATAAGCCTAAATTGAGTATGTACTGCTTCATTTAGTGAATATTGTACTTACCTCACCTGAAAACCTTCTGTCATAAAGTGAAACGTGAGGATTAAATTGTGGTTCAGTTTTTATCTGTAAGTGGTGGCTTATAACATGGGCAACCCATATTGTTCTGACCGCATGAGTTAAAGAATAACTAAAGGCAATTTTTTTTTTTAGCTTTGTTTTAGTTTCGTCCTGAACTTGAGCTGTTTTGTAGATATGGTCATTGTGTAAGGCAGGCCATACATGGTCGAATTTCGAACAAATTTTCTTTCAAAATCAGAAATTTAGTGCGTTTTGTGATCCGATAGTGCCACCATTGACTTTCAAAGTTCGGCCAACCAAGCCTTCAATTTCACCTCATGTTGCTACAGAAAATAATTTTTGTGGCCGGGAATCTTACATAGTTACATAGTAGTTAAGGTTGAAAAAAGACAACATTCCATCCAGTTCAACCTGTGTAGGTGTACGTGTGTCAGTGTCCACATCCCTGTATGTTGTGTTCCCGAAGATATACATCCAAGAGTCTTTTGAAACTTTCCATACTCCCCGCTGCCTCTACCAGTTGTGGAAGAGAGTTCCACATCCTTATTGCCCTGACAGTGAAGAACCCCCTACGCAGTTTACGATTAAACTGCTTCTCCTCCAGTCTCAATGTGTGTCCCTGTGTCCTCCCACACTCCCGGACACTGAACAGTTTTTTCCTATGCTGGGATCCCCATTGAGGTATCTATAGATCGCTATCATGCCCCCTCTCAAGCGTCGCTTCTCCGGCGAGAATAAATCTATTACTTGTAGTCGTTCCTCGTAATTGAGGTCGTCCCCCAACTGAGGCCCCGTATAAGTTTTGTTGCCCTCCTTTGGACTCTCTCCAGCTCCAGCACATCCTTTCTGAGGATTGGAGCCCAGAACTGGAAAGAATACTCCAGATGGGGCCTTACCAGAGTTTTATAAAGTGGCAGAATTATAGTTTTATCCCTGGAGTATATCCCTTTTTTATGCATGCTAATTCTGCCTGCTTTGGTAGCTGCAGCTTGGCATTGCATGCTATTGCTCAGTTTGGCATCTACTAAGACCCCCAGATCCTTCTCCATTCTTGATTCCCCCAGAGGCTCTCCCCCTAGTGAGTACTTTGCATTTATGTTTTTTTGCCCCCAAGTGCATTACTTTACATTGCTCCACATTAAACCTCATTTGCCATTTGTCTGCCCACTCCATTAAGTTGTTCAGGTCATTCTGCAAAATTTCAATATTCTGTTGTGATGTCAATTACTTGCTTATCTTTGTATCATCTGCAAAAACTGAGACTGAGCTATTAATCCCTTCCCCTATATCATTAATGAATAAATTGAATAGAATTGGTCCCAAGACAGATCCTTGGGGTACCCCACTCGTCACCCCAGGCCAGTCTGACTACATGTTACTAATCACTACCCTTTGGACACGTCCCTGCAACCAGTTCTTTACCCAAGAACAAACCTTCTGGTCCACACCTGCAGACCTCAGCTTGTTAATCAAGCGTTTATGGGGAACCGTGTAAAAAGCCTTTGCGAAATCCAGGTACACTACATCCACGGACCTTCCCCCATCTTGATGGCCGCTCACTTCCTCGTAGAATGTTAGCAGATTTGTCTAGCAGGAACGACCCCTCATAAACCCATGCTGATTACTACTAATGATGTTACTTTCCTCAGTTAATTTTTGGATATAATCCCTAATCATTCAAAATAATTTACCCACTATTGATGTTAGGCTGACTGGCCTGTAATTCCCAGGAATGTGTCTCTGCCATTTTTTGAATATTGGTACCACATAGGCTTTTCTCCAATCAGCTGGTACCAATCCTGTTCTATCCATAAAGATTAGGAATAATGGCCTGGCTATAACCTGACTGAGTTCTCTGAGGACTCACGGGTGTAAGCCATCTGGTCCTGGTGATTTATTTATATTAAGTTTATCCAGCCTTTCTTTGACTCTGTGTTGTGTCACTAACAATACAGTCATGGTCAGTAAACCCCTCCTTTTCCTGCGTAAAAACTGAGAGAAGAAGGCATTTAGAACAGTTGCCTTTTTTGTGTCATCTGTAACAATCCACCCATCAAAGTCTTTTGTGCAATGTGCTCCGATTTTGCCTTTCTATTGTTAACATATTTAAGGTATTTCTTTGGGGTTTTTTTTACTCTCCTCTGCTATGTGTCTTCTTTTCTTTCCAGGAATTTTCTTTTCTTACACTCATGTGCATTCCTTCTTCTATAACATTTCTCACACGATTCTCCCATCATTGATTAAAAAATCATTTTTTTTTTCAAAAAAATTTCCAACATGCCAGATTTCTCAAATTTGATTGCCCTATGAAAATCGGCTGTTGCTGCAGTCGACTAATGGTATGAAATACGAACGAAAATTCTTAGATACAATTTTCAAAAGAAAATTCTTTAGAAATTCGACCTTTTTATGGCTGGCCTAAGAGGCTGTAAGGTAGAGTACAGGGGTCAGGGATGTACAATGAACAGAGTGTAAGGGTCAGTGTCAGTTTTAGGAAAACAGGGGTACAGGGTGCAATATGTCCAAGAATCAGGAATGTGTAACGCACAGTGCTGTAGTCAGTGCTGAGTTTATGACATTCAGAGATCAGGGTCCAGGGTATAATGCACAGAATACAGGGGACAGGTGTGTGTAATGCATAGTAGAAGTCAGGAGAACAAAACAAATCTGAGTCAGGAGTGTTTAATGCACAGTATATGGATCTGGAGAGTGCAAAATTCCCCCTGCATGCAGTACTCTCCATTTTACCCTTTCAGCAAAAATCCCCACTCACCCATGCCTAGAACAAATCTTTGCCCCCTCCCAGCACAAATTCCAGAAACCCCCCCACCTTTTCTCTTCCCTGCACAAATCTTTTTCCCCCCCAAATCCCCAACAGCACAAAATCCCCTTCCCTCCAATCCCCTCTCCTAGAGTAAATCCTCTTCCTCCCCAATCCCCCCTCCCGGCACAAGTCCATTTCCACCCCCCAAATCCTCCCTCCCAGCACAACCCCTCATTCCAGTACAAATCCCCCCAGCACAAATCCCTCCTCTCAGCACCACAAATTCCCCCAAATTCCTGCACCCAGCAACCCCCCCCCCCTTTCAGTGGGACTGGTTGATGATGTCATTGCGCTGGCAGTGTTTGTAAAGAGAACCGATATTAGTCATTGTCGGACTTCTGTGCTGTGTCTTAAAGCTGTTGTATACCATTTATTCTTAAAGGAGTCGTTTTTTGAAAGAACGAGGAGCCATTATCTCTCAGGTGTTTTTCGACCTGCTATGATATTGAGGTCACAGGAGGGGTGAATGCAAAATTGCAATATTTGGTGGAGTCATGTGGGGTGTGTTCTATACGTGAGCTTGGAGTTCCATGGGCTCATTTGGAAATCACCTTTCATTGCATACATTTGCACTTGGACTTTTATATGGCGTTGTGAACTTTATATCACTTGTAATTCAGTAGCCTCACTTATGCTGCTCTGAATGTATGTGTGTGTATCATTTTTTTCCTGATTTGCCTTTATATGAGCTGTAGTCTCACTTTGAGCCCTGGTTCACGTAGGAGCGATGCGGGAACCAGCGCGATTACAGAGCCGGTTACTCATTGCTCCTCTCTCGCAGTCCGTTCACACTGCCTTCTGCGAACCGCTGGCGGGTGTCCTTACAAGGTTAGAACACCCATGCGATGCAATTGCGGGGAAAAAAAAGGTACATGTACCTCTTCTTGTGTGCGTCTAATGCGAGATCAGCCATAAAAGTGTATGGCTGAACTCGCATTGCTCAGAGATCGCATGTGATCAGCACCCGCACTGCGAGATTGCATCTGAACCCGGGCTTAGTGCTGCATCATTTTTTAAATGGTTTTAGAAATCTGAAAATGCCATGACTTTGAGTGGGGAATCTGGGGACTTGTGATTCAGCTGGTCAGAGAAGGGAGAGCATTCTGCACTAGCTGGTCACTCCAAGGTGCAGTAAATATGGGCCAGGGACAATGCCTCCAAAACCTTTTACACTATGCAAGTATGTTTGCTCTCTGCATCTAATCAGAACAGTGTGTGCACACTTACTGCCAGTGGCTTTTAAACCCTGGCTTGGTGCAGCAAAAGACAAACAAGTAAACTTAGCAGCAAATATCTCTTGCCTGTACCCAAACTCCAGCTTACGTCCATACCACTTCTGTTTTGTGAGGATAAAGACATCCGAATGGGCTGCACTTTGAATTTAATAACCACCTTTATTTGAAAAAACTGTATACAGCAGCATAAACCCAGACAAAAGGTAGAGCAGGGAGAGAAAGGTTAATGCATTTGGTGCTTTGCTCAGGTGGGTTTTGATTAAGCAATGAGCACAGCGCGAAACGCATTAACCTTTTTCTCCCTGCTGTACCTTTTGCCTGGATTTATGCTGCTGTATACAGAGGTTTTCAAATACAGGTGGTTATTGAACTCGGAGTGCAGCCATCCGGACGCCATTATCTTTATATGTACAGTGATCCCTCGTTTTTCGCTGTTAATGGGGACCAGAACCTTCCGCGAAAGCTGAAAAACCGCGAAGTAGTATTTGCCCCTATTGTCGTCAATGTCTTGTGTAAATTGTTGCATTGCTCTTGCCATGGGATAAATCCACTCGTACTCTTATTGGTTGATGTCACACCGGAAACCAATCACGCGCCTTTATGAAAGCCTGTGGTATGTACAGTACTCTGAGTCAACTCATCTCTTTGGTTGACATGCAGGGATCCTTCTCTCTCGCGCATCAACATGAAACAACGCTCCTTTCCACAACGTGGCTGCTGACCCGCGAAGCACTGAAGCCGCAAAACATGAAGCGCGAAGTGCCGAGGGAACACTGTATACAGCTCTGTGAGCTGGGCTGCCACCTGAGTGTGTGAGGGGGTTACCATTAGTGGACTGACCTGGAGTAGCGTTATTTTGCTTTGTATTTATCTGACGGCACTTCTGTTTTGTGTTATCTTCTCCTGCTCTGCTTCAATCCAGTTTTTTTTTTTTCAGCCTCTGTTTTCAGTCAAATGTGGTGGGCTCAAGAAAGGGGCAGATGACCGTACCAATTGAATGAATAGGTGGCAGGAGGAAGAGCCAGCTATAGCTTTAGTTGCCTCCTGAGTCCCTTCTCTACTCATGCTGGGTGGTGTTACACAGCACAAGGCTGACTACTACCTTCTATGCACTGCTGCATCTACTGAAGTCAGTATATATGCAGACACTTATTCTGATCATTGGCATTCACCGATTTTTACAAACGGTCTATGAATTAACAGATGGTTGACAATCATGATTATAAGTGTTTTGTTACATCTGTTTGATAAGTGCAAAAAACTTGTTGATCCTGCTAGAAATCAAGTAAGCTTGTAAGTTAATGTTGTAAGAGTGCGGGTTGATTAGACTCCAGTGGTGCATGCGGTTTCCAGGAAATGTACGACTCCAGGCTCCATTTTTAAAGGCATGGCAGCCCACTTTTATTAAAGGAAACAAAAAAGTTCAAATAAACAGTAATCTTCCCTCGCAGGGGGTTCCACCATCACTGTATAAACACAAACTTCAGCCTTCTGGCTTACTCACTGTCAGCTTTGTGCTGTTCTGTCGTGGGCCACATCTGCAAGCACAGACTGCCACCTGCAGCCTAGACTCCTGGAGACCACCCGTCTCCCTCTCATGGAGCCGTCTCCTCCTGGAACCCTCCCAACCTCCTAGGCCAGAACTCCCGTCTGCTGGGCAGAGGTGTCTCCAAGTGTGAGCCCTGAGCTCTCTTCCTGGGAGGATTATGAAGCCAGCCCACAGGTGTGAAAATAGCACGCCTGCCAAAATCAACCATACACTGGTCATATACACCATGACATCGGGTCGCCTCTCCACAATGGGCAATCTACTCATGCCACAATAAAATCTTTAAGGGCCGGTTCACACTTGAGCGGCACGACTTCGCGGCCCGTTCACATCTAGGCGACTTGTCAGGCGACTTGAGTCGCCTGACAAGTTGTCTCAATGCTGTGCAATGGAACCGTTCTAATAGGAGTGAATCGCTTTGCTCCGACTTAGAAAAATAGTTCCTGCACTATTTTCAGGGCGATCTCAGCGCGGCTTGCATTGACTTCTATGATAGAAGTCTCCTCACAAGCCGCGTTGAGATCACCTCGAGCGGGGCTACTTGCTTCGCCATGGCAAGTCGCGCCACTCAAGTGTGAACTGGCCCTAACAATGTATTAGCTATGTACAAATAAATGGCCACTGCGCTCACCTATAACTGGCCTTTCCAGCAAGAAGCACAAGGAAGGACAACTCATGCAAGAAAAAAAACTAAGAAATTCACAGCTTAACTTACTGACCAGCCTGCAACCAACCAAATTAATCTGGCTAACAGTATGCATTAAAAACAGGGGTTTGGTTTGCACACATTTGCAAATACATGTGTAAGCTACAGAGCCCCATCAAGGCACCCCAGTATTTTCTGTAGTCCTATCTCTAAATTTTGGGAGCCTCCACAGTGGAAACACCTGCATTATAATGGATAGTCAGAGGGCAGATGAGCCTGGGGGGAGACCACCCCTCCTTAAAGGCATAGTGGCACTCTGGACACCCAGCATTTAGCACTATGGCATAAAAGGTGTCCAGTGCATCCCGTCACCACTATTTCAACAGTACAAACAAATGGCCTCTGCCCTCACCTATAACTGGCCTTTGCAGCAAGAAGCACATGGAAGGGTGGCGCATGCAAGACAAAACCAAAGAAATTCCCCAGCTCAACTTACTGACCAGCTTGCAACCAACTGAATTATCCTAACAATTTCAGTTAAAAACTGTGATTTAGTTTGCACACATTTGCAAATACAAGCGTAAGCTACAGAGCCCATCAAGGCATCCCAGTTTTTGGTTGCAGGCTGGTTGGTAAATTGAGCTGGGAATTTCTTTGGATATGTCTTGCATGCATTTTCCTTCCATGTGCTCCTTGCTGCAAATGCCAGTTATAGGTGAGGGCAGTGGCCATTTGTACTGTTGAAATATTGGTGAGGGGATGTACTGCACACCTTTCCTGCCATGGTGCTATATGCTGGGTGACTGTCCAGTGCCTTTGCCTTAAAGGAGGGGTGGTCTCCCTCAAGGCTCACCTGCCCTCTGCCTATCCATTATAATGCATGTGCTTCCACTTTGGAGGCTCTCAAAAATACTACAGAAAATACTGGGGTGCCTTGACGGGGCTCTGTAGCTTACGCATGTATTTGCAAATGTGTGTAAACTAAATCCTTGTTTTTAACACATACTGTTAGAAGGGATAATTCGGTTGGTTGCAGGCTGGTCGGTAAGTTGAGCTGGCACTTTCTTTGGTTTTGTCTTGCATTTTATTCGCCATGCCCAGTTAACTTATGTGGTCTGCAGAACTCCTTCCCCCTGATATGGAAATTAACAGGTGCTATGCGGTCCAAATTAGGAGGGAGGAGCCTAGGGTGACAGCTCTACTCCTCCACAGAAATAGTACAAAGTAGGTGTTATCACCCTAGGGCAGGAGGTGTTTTACTTCACTAGGTGAAAATAAAGGAAAAAAGCCTTAAAATATAAATAATAATTAATGCAGCCACCCGGTCTCAGGACCGGTAAGCTGCAACATATTTTTTTCTTGGTGTTAAGATATACTTTAATGCTGCTGGGTTTTTCTTACTTAGACTGCAAATCTGCTCTAATGTTATTTTAATATGTTACTTTACAGCTTAGATGCTTTTTGTTGCAAGTGTAAATGTGGCAGAGAAAAATACAGTTTCTAACCTGTGCTGTGACAGACTTTATATTCTTTTGACCTGGGAAAGCCCTTACTGTTTGACATGTAATTTCCTCCGTTGATTTCCAGCCCTAGTGCCTTGTTTCCAAGGTGCTGCTCTGTTATGTCAATTACAGTTGTCTTTATGAGTTCAGGTTCTCATTTGCTACTATAACTGCCTTGTTACTCTTGGTAACTTACACATTTAATTTTGTTTCCAGCAGTTGTTCAACTCTGTAAAGGTTTTCATAGAAATTCAATGTCCAGTACACTTTACAGCTACAAAATCGATCAACATTTTAACAATACTAAAATATCCTGTTACAGCAGTGGTTCTTCACTCCTGTCCTCAGGACCCACTAACAGGTCAGATTTTAAATATTACCTTGGGGAGATGCAGACTAGAATACTGCAATCACTGAGCGGCAAATAATATCACCTGTGATGTACTTCAGTTAACTTGCAAACCTAGCCTGTTAGTGGGTCCTGAGGACAGGAGTTGAGAACCACTGCGTTAAAAAGCACTAGGACAGGGATATGCAATTAGCGGACCTCCAGCTGTTGCAAAACTACAAGTCCCATCATGCCTCTGCATCTGGGTGTCATGCTTGTGGCTGTCAGAGTCTCTCTATGCCACATGGGACTTGTAGTTCTGCAACATCTGGAGGTCCGCTAATTGCATATCCCTGCACTAGGAGAATATTTATAAAGGCTTTGGTGTTGTAGTCTGTACAATAACTGAAAATTCATTGGGCATTATTCACTGTATTTGTAAAGAACATTTGCTTGGTGAAAAAAATGTTCCCTGGCATTTACCAGAATCTATAGCAGTGGTCTCCAAACTGTGGCCCCGGGGGCCAAATGCAGCCCTTTGCTTGCTTTTATCTGGCTCTTGGAGTTATATTTTATCCTCTGACTCCAACACTGAGGCATAATTCCCCCCACTGACGGCAACGAAGGGGCACAATTCCTCCCAAAGACACCAACTATGAGGCACAGTTCCTTCCAATTACATTAACAATTGGGCACAGTTCCTCCCAATGACACCAACAATAAGGCATGATTCTTCCCACCAAATGACACCAAAAATGGGGCACAATTCACTGATCCCACAGATGGAGCATTGTTTACTTCCACTGATTAGTGGACATTTTCTATTTCCAATTGCTACAATCTGGCCCCCTTAAGTCTGAAGGACAGTAAATCTGTCTTTTATTTAGAAAGTTGGAAGACCCCTTATCTATAGTATGTAAATAATCAAATACGTCTGCACTATGGTGATAGTAGGCTGCTTGCAAACCAAAAGGGGCGTAATAAAATGAATATGTATCGCACCAAAAATAAAGCATAAATCTCAAAGAAAATAAAATTCAGCTTCAAAAATCCAAGTGTGCAAACAGTGAAAATTGTAAATAGTGAAACAAGTGTTAGAAAATTCTCTTCAAATAAAGTTCATGAAAATGTACAAGAAAACATAACCAATCCTCCACCATCTGATCTTAATTGGTTACAAATATTCAAGTGTATGTGCACACACCACCACCCATTGGAATGGACACTCACAAAATGCCAATGCTACAATGAATGTAGCTAGTACAGGTTAAACAAGTAAGTTGGAAATGCAATTATGTTGACTGCTCCCAATAAGGGTCCCTTTCCAAGAGAATTCTCATACCCAGTAATGGATCCAAACTGTGTCAAACTAAACTATAATCCCACCTGTCTGCATATTCGCTTTTCTCCTCTACTGCAGAATTTACAGATTAGCCCTCTCAGTGTTTGCTGTGGGACATGGTCGGCTGGTGGAGGATTGGTTATGTTTTTTTGTACATTTTCAACTTTATTTGGAGAGACTTTTTCTAACACTTGTTTCATTATTTGCATGTTGCCCTGTTTGCACATTTTGATACTTATGTTGACATTGTTCTTTGCCATGTTTTTTATGATTTTTATGTAAAGTTTAATTTTATTGGATACTTTAATATTTATGCTTTATTTTTATTATTTTTTTTTGTGCTGCAAATATTCATTTGTATTTACTAGCAACTGTTCTTCAATGGGAAATTGTGCTTATCTTATCAGTTGGTATTTTCCAAGCACATCTGCTGGAGACATTTTAAATAAATTGCTTGTGACACATAGGGGTTGATTTACTAAAGCTGGAGAGTGCAAAAACCGGTGCAGCTGTGCATGCTAGCCAATCCGCTTCTAACCTCAGCTTGTTCAATCAAGCTTTGACAATAAAACCTTGAAGCTGATTGGTTTCTGTGTGGAGCTGCACCAAAATTTGCACTTTCAAGCTTTAGTAAATCAACCCCGTAGGCTCATCATTTATAGGGTTCCTCTTTAAATTAAAAAAAGTCCTCTTATAGGTCTTCTCTGGTACAGGATCCTAAAAGAATGAAAAAAGCTCCCACCTTCCTTTCTTCTCAAACAGAAATTCTGGCAATTGGAAGGTTATTCCCAACACTTCACTGTAAGATCACTGTCGCTGGTACCTGGAAGGTTAAATAACAAATATTATATTTGTATGTGTGCGCTTTTTTTTGTTATCTGCTTGAAAGCTTACTTGGTTAGGGGACTCCAGGATCCCAAAAAATATAAAAGTTGAGGGGGTGAATGGGTGAATGTCACTTGGGAATATTGGCAAATTAGTTGTAGATTCCTCTTAGTGTTTCTCAGTGAATTAATGAACACACGCGTATAAATCACTTCTTAGTAAGCATGCTCAGATTTCCAATCTGTAGGATGTAAGGATGTAGGACAGGCCTGTTTTTGGACTGATTTTATTCTGAGAAAGGTGGTACACAGCTACCATCCTAGTAGAAAACAATTTAGGATAGGAACTCTTCAAAGAAGCAGTTTAGTAGCTGTTATATCTTGAATTCAAATCCCTATATAACAGACTAAAAAAGTAACTTTTGTAGGACATGGCTAAGATATTTGCAGTCAGTTAACTCGTACATTGGTATAATTATATTGGTATAACCTTGAAATATAAATTAGGTGTCAAAAACTGGATTATCACAGAAAGATTTTCAGTCTTGAAATTTTAATAACAGATTTCCAAAAGAAATACAGTAACCCTAAAACCTTACTCCAAAAATTACTATTAATGGATAGATAGCTCTGTCTCTTTAAAACAGAGCTCCACCAAAAAAGGGAAGTTCCACTCTAAGCACTGCCAACCCATCCCCCCCCCCCCCATGCCACCGTTGGCATGTCATTTTTTTTTGGAGGGAGCCGGTACCTAGTTTTGACAAGTAACCGCTCCCACTTCGACCACCTAGGTGATCCAAGCGGAAATTTTCCTCTCCCTCTCATTACCTGCAATCTTCTGGGACATGTTGCATGTCCTAGAAGAATGCTCGACCATTCGGGAGGCGCATTGCACACCTGGCTGTGATGCTGCAAGCTGGGAGAACTGGGTGCCCTCTGTTGCCAGTGCGGGGAGAGGAGAGGGAGAGAATCAAGGGTTTAGGCGGCCGCATAGCTAGATCCTGGGACAGGTGAGTCTGTGTCAGCAGCTACACTTTTTGTAAAACACAAAAACAACTGGAGCCCTGCTTTAATGCCAGTGACTAAAGGGCCAAGTGAAACAAATAATCAGCAAAACGACTAACAATTATATAAAAGAACTCAGTTAAGCGATTCCCAACAAAGCTAAAATAAAACCCCATAAAAGTCCAAGTGAGATCTTCAGCATGCAATCATATTCATCTATGACTCCCTCTTGTGCTCCACTACAGTGTAATGAAACACCAAATTGCTTACCAGGTGGTTAGACCTCAGATATATGGAGGTCTAACAGTGCTTGGTATACACCATGGACACAGATGGATACAAACAGGAACTTTTCCACCACTGTTTTAACAATCAGAACAACTCCACAACACGTCTGACATATAGAGGAAGAACAGAGGAACTCATAATGCAATATTGTGTGATTTATGAAACCCATATATTTAACTAAAGAGATAGCTTCATGAAGGTTGTAGACAAAAACGGCATGAAACTGGAGCTCTGCTTGGCTGAGATGGCATGATGACATCAGCGCTAGCTCTGGTGTGTTTCATCAAAAAACTCTTTTTATTTTAATTTAGAAAAATGCCTTTAATATCACTTTAGGTGTTTGTGTAGTATCATTTAAGACTTTATGTAGTAACTGGCTTTATAGCAGTTAATATGGCTTTCACCAGAAATTCAATTACTGCTATTTAAAACACATGCACCTGGAAGTATCACCTGCTCGGTGGGGGCTAAATTGACTTCTTTATAAACATACATGTTTGTGTACCTGCAAAATTTTAGATCCGGTTACTGGTAGTACTAGCCTGTCTAGTTCCATATAGTACATATTGTAGTTGCTTAGGTTGAATAAAGACACCAGTCCATCCAGTTTGACGTGTGTGTGTGTGTGTGTGTGTGTGTGTGTGTGTGTGTATATGTTTGTCACTACCATTACCCTTTCCCTGTATATTACGTTGGTTAAAATGCCCATCTTAACTTTTTAACACTCCCTGCTGACACCACCACACTGAGGCGCTTTACAGGCGCTATTTAGCTAAAAAATAGCGACTGTAAAGCGCCTCAAAAATCCCCCCCAATCCACCCCAATGGGAAAGCCCTGAGTGCTTTCACACTGGGACGGTGCACTTGCAGGACATTACAAAAAGTCCTGCAAGCAGCATCTTTGGTGCGGTGATACACCGCTCCTCCACCGCCCCTGCCAATTGAAAACAATGGGACAGCGCTTCCGAAGTGGCTGCACACTGCCTCGGAAGTGTGGCGTGCCAGCACTTTTAACCCCTTTTTAACCCCTTGTGGGGGGTTAAAAGCACCGCGCTCCTGCCGGCATAGCGCCGCTGTAACATTGGTAAATCGCTGCTGAAACTAGCGGGGATTTACCGCTACCGCCCCCCCAGGGCAAAAGTGGCCCAACAGAGTAGGAATTAACTCCTGTGCTACCTAAAAGCATCCAAAACAAATAATGTGGCAGCTGCTAACACCTATTGTGTTTCCACAGTGAAACTGTTTGTTTACAGCTCCACACCCTTACCGCTATAACAGTAAACCAGTCTAAGTTTAAACTGCTTCTCATCAAACTTCATTGAGTGGTTGCATGTGTTAATAACAGACTTAAAAATTATTGAAAAGTTTACCCCGTATGGTAGAATAACTATTTAGATATTTGGATGTTGGGATCATATCTCCTTTTAACTGTCTCTTCTAGAGATAGAGTAAGTTTAATGGCTATCGCCCTATTAGCTTTGTTGCCCTTCTCTGGATATTCTCCATTTCCAGCACATCCTTTCTGAGGACTAGTCACCAGAACTGGATGGAATACTCAAGATGTGGTCGAGACAGAGTTTTGTAAATTGGTAAAATTATAGTCTTATCTCTTGAGTAAATACCCTTTTAATGCATGCTAATAGTCTGCTATCCTTGCTTGCATCAGCTTGGCATTGATTGCTATTGTTAAGTCTATGATTTACTCTGACCTCCAGAACCTTTTCCATCTTAGATCTCCCCAGAGGTCCTCCCCCTAGCAAGTAACTTGCATTCATATTTTTAGCCCCCAAATGCATAATGTTAAACCTCATTTTCCATGTTGTTGCCACCCCTTTATTTTATCCGGGTATTCTTGTAAAGTTGCTATATCCTACTGTGAAGTTATTACCCTGCTTAGTTTTGTATCATCAACAAACACAGATATTAATCTATTTAGAGCCCTTTTACACTGGGGCGAGGGCCACATTAGCGGTAAAGCGCTGATTGTTTTAGCGGCACTTTACCACTGTTTAAGCGGCGCTTTTAACCCCCAAGAAGGGGTTAAGGGGTTAAAAGTGCCCGTGTTGCGGTGCTTCGGAAGAGCTGCCCATTCATTCCAATGGGTAGGGGCATTTTGGGAGCGCTGTATACAGCACTCCCAAACTGCCCCAAAGATGCTGCTTGCAGGACTTTTTCTAATGTCCAGCACTTGGGCTTTCACACTGGGGTGGCATGGGAGGCAGTTTTCTTTACAGGCGCTATTTCTAGCGCTAAAATGCCTGAAAACTGCCTCAGTGTGAAAGGGGTCTTATACCAACCTCAATTTAATTCAGAAGATATGCTATTTATCACGCTCTGGATGCATTCCTGTAACCGGTTTTCTTTCCAGGTGCATACACTATTGTCAATGCCAACAGATTTTGATTTGTAAATTAAAGGATTTATGAGGTACTGTATCAAATGCTTTGGCGAAATCCAGATACACCACTTCCACAGGCACTTCCACAAAGAATGTTAACAGGTTGGTTGGGGGAAGAAGGATCTTTCATGAATCCATGGTGGTTACTACTAATGATACTATTTTCATCATCAAATGCTTGGATATGGTCGCTTATCATTCTGTACATATAGTTTACATACTATTTAGGTTAGGCTGACTGGTCTGTAGTATCCAGGCATATATCTCTGCCCTTTTTTGAATATTGGCACCACATTACCTTTTCACCAATTCACCAATCATCTGGTACTATTTATTTATTAGAGGTACTTAAAAAGTGCCATCAATTTATGCAGCGCTTTACACATAGATTGTACATTCACATCAGTCCTAGTCTGTTAACTGTCCATAAAGATTAGGAATAATGGTCTGGCTATAATATAGCTAAGTTTTTTTGAAGATTTCACATTATGTTTTTCTGGTGGTTTTGAACACTGACTTGCGTTAGCCACAAGGGTACATTCTATGTTGTGTTACTAACAATACAGTCTTGTTTAATTATGTCCCTCCTGTATTTAACACAGCTTTCTCCTTCTCACTTGTAAGCAACTTCCCCTGATTATTCTTTATAGGGCCAATATGTTGTGACCTCGCCTAACTACTGTTAATATATTTAAAAAATAAAACTCTTAGTACAGTGGCCATAACAGCCAAATCTGTAAAGTGATGTCATGCTGGGGTGTTTTGCTGACAAACACCATTTGCTAACCACAGTAAATCATTCACTTTCTGCCTACAATTCAGTGCTATTTATTATTCATGGTTTCAAAGTGATCAGTTAACATATAACAATAACCACTATTCCCAATAATAACATTAGGAAAATATTTTGTGTTTATCTCATCTCTTTGGGATTATATTTTTCTCTGTGGGCAATACATCTCTTTGTTTACACCATTCCCAGGCGATTCTTCTGAAAATGCACCCGTCTTGTTTTATTATGAATGAAGTGCCCATTTACCCTATTCTTCTAAAATTGTAGGAATTAGTTTGAATTATAAAGACTTTTATCCTTTTCTCACTTCAGCAAGATTTATACTGCACAGGGTTTTAACCACTTAACGCCAACTAACAGTACATTTTCTGCTAGTGGGTGGCACAGCCAGACACCGCAACATGTTGGGGTGCGTAACAAGCACAATCTGCAACCACTGTGCCCTCTGGACACAGCGGATTTCAGTGCCCAGTATAGGGCCACTGTGAGCAGTGCAGATACCACTTGATCACTGTGCGATCACACGGTAGGGTAAACAATAGTCATGAATGGAATCCATTCATAACATCATTATTTACTACTGTGTGTGTGATATCTGTGATTGTTAACCAGCGATCAAATGGTACCTGGGCTAATCACAGCATCACGAGTCCTGAATGAAAGCCATTCATGAGAGTTCATCCCATTGCTGTTACAGTGATCATCACTGTAACAAGCAATCACAGTGTAGAAACAAATCCATGATCACCCCCCTAGAGAAGTACAGTGTCACTGTGATGGCACCAAATTACTCTGATGAGAGTATGTTAAAAAATAATAGAAAGAAAAATGTTAAAACATTTTAAAAGGTAAAAAAAAAAAATGGAATAAAAATGATTCAAATCTTTAAAATAAAAACGTTCTTGAGAATCGTGATCTTTATTCCAAGCAAAAAAAGTTGTGATGATCATTTTATCCAAAATCATGCAACAAAAACTTTTTTTTTTTTTTTTTAAATTGGGTATTCTTCGTTTATAGAGCAAAAAAAAAAAAACGGTTATTAACCTCTACAGGTCCGCGCTATTGACAAAAGACGTCAACAGCGCGGACCTGAAAATCCGGGTGGACGTCCATGGACGTCCGCCCCTTTACACGCCCCCTGCGCGCTCTGGGCGGCGGCGGCGCGCGCGCCGCCGCCGCACGCTGCGGGGGCGTGCCCGCGGGTCGGGCGGACTCAATGTCCGCTCCTGACCCGCGATCGCCGTACAGAGCAGTAGAACGGGGAACCGCCGATGTAAACACGGCGGTTCCCCGTTCTGTGACAGGGGACAAACAGATCTACTGATCCCTGTCACTGGGATCAGTTAGATCTGTTATGTCCCGACCAGCCCTGCCCCCCCACAGTTAGAACACACCCAGGGAACATTGTTAACCCCTTCACTGCCCCCTACAGGTTAACCCCTTCACTGCCAATGACATTTATACAGTAATCAGTGGACATTTAAATTTCTGATAGCTGAATAAATGTCATTGGTCCCAAAAAAGTGTCAAAAATGACCGACATGTCCGCCCGGATATCAAAGTCCCGATAAAAATCGCAGATCGCCGCCATTACTAGTAAAAAAAATAATAATAATAAAAACGCCATAAATTCCCATAGTTTGTAGACGCAATAACTTTTGTGCAAACCAATCAATAAACGCCGATTGCGATTTTTTTTTACCAAAAATATGTAGAAGAATATAAATCGGCCAAACCCAATGAATAATTTTTTTTTTTTTTTTTTATTTTGGGATATTTATTAGAGCAAAAAGTAAGAAATATTGTTCTTTTTTCAAAATTGTCGCTCTTTGTTTTGTTTATAGCGCAAAAAATAAAAACCGCAGAGGTGATCAAATACCACCAAAAGAAAGCTCTATTTGTGGGGAAAAAAGGACATCAATTTTATTTGGGTACAACGTCGCACGACCGCGCAATTGTCATTCAAAATGCGACAGCGCTGAAACCTGAAAATTGGTCTGGGCAGGAGGGGGGTTTAAGTGCCCAGTAAGGAAGTGGTTAAATACCGCCAAAAGAATTCTCTATTTGTGTGAAAAAAATAATATAAATTTAAGTTACGTACTGTGTTTTATGACCGAGCAATTGACAGTTAAATTAGCACAGTCTGAATAGCGAAAAATGCCCTGGTCATGGAGGGGGTAACACCTTCCGGAGGTAAAGTGGAGAACTCCAGGAGAACAGCTAAATAAACAGTTACAGTGCAACTTTACTCTCTGTCTACATTGAATATTTTTAATCCTTCTGCTGCTAGCCTTAGTAGGGGTTTTATCAGATAAGCACACCCCTTTGCCTGCATGTCTGCGCAAAGGGCAGATGGATTTAAGGTAGTAAATGCCACATGAATCATGGTTTGTGGTGCACAGAGGCAGTATAGTTCTGATTTAAAGTACAGTGTTATTTTAAAGCAGTATTAAACCCAAAAGCAAACCTTTATTCTATTGCAGCTTACCAGTTCTTAGATGTAAATGCATTAGTTGCTATAACTGCTAATAATGTTCTAGCTGGAGTTTGGCGTCAATTTGTTAGTGTATTTAAATTTGCTAGTACATCTAAAACTCCCCTCCCCCCAGGCAGACAATGGTGCTGTCCAAAGGTGTCCCTGTGCTCCTTCATACAGTGTGTGGACACTCTAATACAGGAGGTATGTTACTGGCCAGATCACCAGGTGACCACAGAGGGAAAACATTTAAAAAAAAAAATAAAGCCACCACATCTAAGGATTGGTAAGCTGCAATATATTACATGTTTGGGTTTGGGTTTAATACCACTTTAATATTATAGTTTGTTTTATATGCCAGTGGATTTGTAAATTTGTTCAGACACCTTTTGTAGTACATACACCTCTTCTTGGTTCATCTCCATTCCTGGATCACCTACCTGTTAATTTGACAGAGATGATGATCTTGATTTCTTGTCCAGTGAACAAATTGTTATGTATGTATGTATAGGCTCAGGTACACTTTGTCACCAAGACAGAAAGTGATGGGAAATCCAAAATGTTACATTTGTCACCAAAGCAAAAGGTGAGTGTAAAGCCGGGTACACACTAGTAGTTTTTTTCATTCAACCCAGCGGACTGAATAAAAAGCTCAGGAGGAAGTCTTCTACTAACAATTCAATGTTAGTACAGTAATCTCCCCCACCGAGCTATTATGTTCTGACAGGTGGACGGCCCCCAGCCAGAACACTCCGGTCAGCGCTCATAGCCATTGGCTGAGAGCGATGATTGTGTGCCGATTGGCAGACCTTTTCGGTCATGTTCCTTCAAAAGAAGCCAGCTGCCGTACACACGGGCCAACTGACCAATGCCGCTGAGATTGAGCCCGCATGTACTAGGATTAAATCTTTTATTGGGGACACCTGTTCTGGTGTGAACTGTCTAAAGCCAGGTTCACACTGTGGTACGACACGACTGTTGAATGACTGTTGCTTCTACTTTGCCCTGCGGCACCCGTCCTACTTCGGTCCTACTTCCATCCGACTGGAATGAACAGGATACGAGTTTGCTCCAACTTTGAGATAGTCTGACTTGTCCTTATGACCAACCAAAACAATCCCAGTGTGGCATAAATTCCTTTTCCTGCTGCTGTAATCAGATGTCACAAGTCGGATAGTTAGGGCAAGGATCCAACTTTGATCTGACTTCAGTGATAATAAATGGGCTGAAAACAGACCAAAGTCGGACCAAAGTAGTGCAGGAATCTTTTTCAAAGTCGGACTGACTTGTGTCAGACCAGCTAAGACGGCGCTCATAGGGAACCACTGATTTGTACAGGTCATGTGACGTGCTCCCAAAGTCGGAGAGTATGTTGCACCAGTGTGAACCGGGCCTAAGATTGGAATTTTCACTTTGTAGGTTTTTTTTTTCTAACTACCTGTTGTGTCTCAAGGACAAAAAGAGAAGAAAAATCTCCCTAATGGGACACGGCAAAAACTGACCTGTTGTTTTATTACCTCTTCCCTACTCCTTTCAAAACTATACTCCTTTCAGTACTATAAAGAAAAGTGTTAGCAATACGTACATTTTGAAGTAATAAAGGTGACATGGGAAGCTGAATTGCTTTGCTGTGTACTTTGCAGTTTACTTGGATTTTCACTTTGAAAAAAAAGTTATTGTTGGTCTCTGCTTAATTCTTGCTGCAAAGAAACACTTGACATGCATTAAGGTGAAAAACCTTTTTTGTTGCAGCTGCCCCCCAGAGACCCCCTCCCCCCGCTTACTTAACTGAGCCATGGGCTCCAGTCCTAATTGGATAGATTGATAGCAGGGGAGCCATTGGCTCCCACTGTTGTCAATCAAGTCCAGTGATCCCAGGGTCGGGGCCGAGTCCTGTTGTCTTTGTCAATGGACGCAGCAACAGGACACGGGAGCGTGCCTGCACGAGTACCCCCAGGGAAAGCGATTCTCTGACGGGTTACTCAAGAAGAGGAGGAGCCAGGAGCGCTGCCGAAGGACCCCAGAAGAGGAGGATCGGGGCCACTCTGTGCAAAACCCTTGCACAGAGGAGGTAAGTATAACATGTTTGTTAATTTAAGGTAAAAAAAGCAAACGTTTAGTATCGCTTTAAGTGCTCATTTGTGAACTCACTGGATGGCAATTAAATTGCATTGGCAAAACTAGTTTAACGTCTTCACGCCTATGCTATAGCCAAAAGACGGCTACAGCACGGGACTTAATTGCCTGGGAGGGTGTCCATAGATGTCCTCCCGAGCACGCGCTGTCTGCGCATCCCTGCAGGCCGCGTGCGGTGCGCTCTGTGATCGCCGAGTCTGTGAGACTGGGCTCATCACAGATCAAAGTAAGGGGCCGATCCCAGCCCTTCACCACATGATCAGCTGTCAACCAATGACAGCTGATCACGTGATATAAACAGAAGATCAGTAATCTGTATTTTTTCCCCTCACGCTGACAATGTGAGGGAAAAAAAGCAGATCCCCGGCTTCTGTCAGAGGGGCATCGGTCCCTCACACAGAGAGCCGCGGCTGCCTCATCTGTGCCCACCAGTGCCACCTATCAGTAACCACTACTGCCACCTACCAGTGGCCACAGTGCCACCTATCAATTCCCACCAGTGCTGCCAATCAATGTCCTTCAGTGCCTCATCATCACTGCAGCCTATCAGTGTCACCTACCAGTGCCCATCAGTGCCACATATTAGTGCCCTTCAGTGCTGCCTATCAGTGACAACCAACAGTGCCCATCAGTGCTGCCTATCAGTGCAGCCTATCAGTGCCCATCAGTGCAGCCTATTAATGCCCCCATCAGCGCACATCAATGGAGAAAAATACACCTACCCGCTCAGGCAAGCATTCACCTGGGGCTTAATGGTGAAAAGGATTCAAGTGAGAGAAACATAGGAAGCACAGGGGGCTATCCATAAAGACACCATATAGTTAAGCCGCTGGCGTCTGATGTAAAAATTGAATTTGAAAAACACAGGTAAATGTGGAAGCAATAGCTTTATTGATATGTTGAAAAAGTAAAAAAAAATAAACAGACATAATGATTAATACCATTGATCAGGAGACCACCACCACAGACAATGTTGTCAGAGAATTTAAAAAAGAGGAAGGAAGAGCCCTCCCTCTGTATGCCTCCACATATGCCATGGATCAGTAACCCTCATATACAGTAGTGCAATAAGCCGTAGGGATATCAAGGTATCGAGTAATTGGCATTGAAGGAGTCATGGAGGAGGACCCAAAGGAACACTTGTGGAACAGCGCCTGTCTGGAGGGGAAAAGTCTGGGTCACAAAATGGATGCTGGGTGGAAGCGCCCGTGTGGTGAGGACGATGGAGAGAGGCACGTAACCTAGGGGAGATGGTGTGCCTGGTGACTGTACATGGAGTCCTCAAAGAATTGTCCCGTGCATGATCTGCCTGATGATGGCAAAACCAATGGGTGGGCTACAGGTAGAATATATGCAGGTGGTGGTCTGGCTGATGATAGCAAAATCCGGGATGGTTGGCTACAGACAGACACCAGCGAGGGCTCACATGGATAGATAAATAACAGGCAATGAAAGCACATATAGGGCCCTGTGCAGAGAAAGAAGGCAACCCCCTGTATGCAAGTAGGCTGGAGTCACTCACCCATCAAGACGCATGAAGATCACCCATAGTGTGCCTCAGTAGGATCCAGCAGGGCAGGCATCCACACAAACAGGCATCCGCCGGCTCACGAATGGCGCGCTGCGCTGTCCCGGCCGTCCATGCCGGCTGAAACCCTCCTTAGGGGCCGCTTGATCTGATGACTTGAGGGGATGATCAGAGCATCGTGGAGGCATACGGGGCCGCACACCGTCGACGCGTTTTGCTGGTCACGCCAGCTTCGTCAGGACTAGCCCATCTGGTGGACGGAGGTACTAAATACACCATCACGTCCAATCATAGTCCTAGCATAATGGTTCCAGATGGCGTGAAGGTTGTGCTGGTACACCGTCTTTGCCTACAGGATAACTTGTTTTGACAAATACAAGTTGAATACTTAGGCAGCGGGTAAGTAAAGAGAAAATAACAAAAGACATAATGATATTGAGCACAGAACATTCAAATTGACACGATCCACACTTGGAACAGGTAAATAAGATACAGTGGTAGACATCAAAGTGCATGCATGCCTATAATACTGTATGTATCCATCAATTGGTGTACCTCATGAGGTGTTGAGGCACATCAAAAGAGGCCATCGTGCAATTGCAGCTTACGCATTGGGCCTTACAGGGTGAAACAAAGTGTTACCCTTGACTAGACACAGGTCATTACCTTGTCATATTGCACAGCAAAAGTATCTTAAAGACTGTGGTGATTTCATATGTATGTCAAATCCCATATGTAAGTGTTTGAGTTGAACGTGAACGACCCATTTGCTATCAAATTGCCATCTCAAGGTACACATCATCGGTGCTAGATTGGCTAGGATAGGCTTCAAAGGCAGGAAAAGGATATTCTGTATTGAGATTATGTATGGGGGTATGATGTATATCAGGGATATGCAATTAGTGGACCTCCAGCTGTTGCAAAACTACAAGTCCCATCATGCCTCTGCCTCTGGGTGCCATGCTTGTAGCTCTCAAGAGTCTTGCTATGCCTTATGGGACTTGTAGTGCTGCAACATCTGGAGGTCCGCTAATTGCATAACCCTGATGTATATCCTGACCTACAGCCACCCTCATCTCATGGAGTATCCAGAAAGGGCTGTAGGTTAAGTTCTTTGTTTAAGCCATTTGGCGCCATAGCCCCTAAGGTGTAGATCCAGTATTTTTCTTTTTGTAGGAGAACCCTGTCAAAGTAGCCTCTCCTGCTGCTGATGTTAAGGGCATAAATGCCCTTTACCATCGTGCCTTCAGGGTTGCCCCCATGATACCTAGAATAGTGTTCAGCAAGGTGGCTCTTGGGTTCGTTGCGTCTGATACCTCCCAGGTGTTCTCCAATTCAGATGCGAAGCTGACGTTTGGTTTTGCCAATGTATATTTTTTTTGCATGGGCAAGAAAGGCTATAGATCACCTTTGTAGTAGCACAGTTAATCAAGCTTTTGATTTTAAAGATGTTTTTTTGGGCCACATCCATGAATTTTTCAGTTCGTTCAACTTACCTACAGATCTGGCAGTGGCCACATGGGACCATGCCCTTAGTTCTTGGGTAGTTTTTTTTTTTAAAGCGTCGCCTATGGAGATTTTTAAGTACCAAAGTTTGGCACCATTTCACGAGTGGGCGCAATTTTAAAGAGTGACATGTTGGGTATCTATTTACTCGGCGTAACATCATCTTTCACAATATACAAACAAATTGGGCTAACTTTACCGTTCTGTTTTTTTTAATTCATGAAACTTTCTTTTCCCAAAAAAAAGGGTTTAAAAAATTGCTGCGCAAATACTGCGTCACATAAAAAGTTGCAATGACCGCCATTTTAGTCCCTAAGATCTCTGCTAAAAAATATATATATAATGTTTGGGGGTTCTGAGTAATTTTCTAGCAAAAAAATGATGATTTTTGCATGTAGGACAGAAGTGTCAGAATTGGCCTAGTGCCAAAGTGGTTAAACCAGGCCTCGACAATCCCCAGGCGCCAGGTCGGAAGAAAAAAAGAACAACAATGTATCTTATCCTTCTTTTATCAAAGGAATTCTCACCGGGCTGTATGAGAGAAGTTTAAAGCGGCTGTATACTTAAACAAAAAAAAAAACTGTAAAGCAAAGGCATAATAAGCTAGTATGCACCGCATACTAGCTCATTATGAAATACCTTAGAACGAAGCTCCAACGGGTCCGCTCGGTCCCCGCAGAGGGAGCTTCCATCTTCCCTCGGGGGGATCATTTGGAGTTTGCGGCCCATCTTTCTGGCGGACTTTCCGGCAAGGTCTGGCGCTATGCATCGGGCCTGCGCCAGGACATCACGCCGCATGCACCGTGACGTCAGCACCTACATGAAGGGCGAATATCTCCTAAACCGTATAGGTTTAGGAAATATTCATTTTACCTACAGGTTAGCCTTATTATAGGCTTACCTGTGGGTAAAACTCACTAAAATGGGTGTACAATTGCTTTAACCATTTAACCAATTGCCTTCCGCCCACCGTCAAATGTCGAAGTCACGGTTGATTATAAATGGTACTGCCCCCATTTGCACGGCGCATGCGCGCAAACAGGAGCGTGTGTGCGTCGGTGGCGGCGTGTTCCCAGGGAACACTGCCTGTCACCGACACTGGTATCAGCCGCTGGCCTCTCACAGCCGATCACATGTAATGTAAACAGAGCGGTAACTCACTGTTACCAGCTCTTCTCTCCTCACACAGTTTCCAGTGTGAGGAGAGAAGAGCTAGGATCAGTGAATTACTGATCTGTAAAGCACCAAACACACACCTGTCACATCACCCCCCCCCCCCCCCCAATATACTAGTCACCCCATCTGCCCCCATAAAGTGCAGCTGTCATCATAAAGTGCACCTGTCATCAGACTGCCATCATAAAGTGCATCTATTACCCATCAGTGATCGTGGCGTGTCACCCGTCAGTGACCGTGGCATGTCACCCATCAGTGACCATGACCGTGGTGTGCCACCCATCAGTGACCGTGGTGTGCCACCCATCAGTGACCGTGGTGTGTCACCCATCAGTGACCGTAAGGTGTCACCCGTCAGTGACTGTGATTTGTCACCCATCACTGACTGTGGCCTGTCACCCTTCAGTGACCATGGCCTGTCACCCATCACTGACCGTGGCGTGTCACCCATCACTGACCGTGGCGTGTCACCCATCAGTGACTGTGGCATGTCACCCATCAGTGACTCTGGCGTGTCACCCATCACTGACCGTGGCCTGTCACCCATCACTGACCTTGGCCTGTCACCCATCAGTGACCACCGCCAGTCACCCGTGGCCTGTCACCCATCAGTGACCACCACTAGTCACCCATCAGTGACCGTGACCAGTCACCCATCAGTGACCATCACCAGACACCAGTCACCCATCAGTGACCACTGCCAGTCACCCATCAGTGACCACTGCCATCACCCATCAGTGACCACCGCCAGTCACCCGGCACCCATCAGTGACCACCGCCAGACACCCAACACCCATCATTGACCATCGCCAGACACCCAGCACCCATCAGTGACCACCACCAGTCACCCATCGGTGACCACCGCCAGACACCCGTCACCCATCAGTAACCACCGCCAGACACCCATCACCCATCAGTGACCACCGCCAGTCACCCATCAGTGACCACCGCCAGTCACCCATCAGTGACCACCGCCAGCCACCCATCAGTGACCACCGCCAGTCACCCGTTACCTATCAGTGAGCACCGTCAGTCACCCCTCACCCATCAGTGACCACTGTTGTCACCCATCAGTGACTACCGCCAATCTCCCATCAGTGACCTCCACCAGTCACCCATCAGTGACCATCGCCAATCACCTGTCAAAGACCATCATCACCTATCAGTAAACATCACCTGTAAAAGTCACACACATTTGGCATTGCCATACTCAGGGGGAGTAGTAGAATGTATTTTGGGGTGTAATTTTTGCTATGTACATGATATGTGTTGGAAATATATAAATGGACAACTTTGTGTAAAAATAAGTGTTTTCATTTTTTTTCCACATTTTCCAAAAACTACTGGAAAAAAATTACATGTTCAAAAGACTTATTATGCCTCATAGATTATATTTTGGGGTGTTTGCTTTCCAAAATGGGGTCATTTTGTGGGCAATTCCATTGTCCTGGTGCTCCAGGCCCTTCAAAAGTGTAATAGGTAGGTGGTTGAGAAATGAGATGTGTAATTAATGCTTGTAGAATGCCTGAAGGTGCTAGTTCAATGTTGGGCCTCTGTATGTGGCCAAGCTATGTAAAAGTCTCACACATGTGGTATCACCATACTCATGAGGAGTAGCAGAATGTATTTTGGGGTGTCATTTTTGTACAGTGGGTACGGAAAGTATTCAGACCCCCTTATATTTTTTGGGCCTCTGTATGTGGCCAAGCTATGTAAAAGTCTCACACATGTGGTATCGCCATACTCAGGAGGAGTAGCAGAATGTATTTTGGGGTGTCATTTTTGTACAGTGGGTAAGGAAAGTATTCAGACCCCCTTAAATTTTTCACTCTTTGTTATATTGCAGCCATTTGCTAAAATCGTTTAAGTTCATTTTTTTCCCCTCATTAATGTACACACAGCACCCCATATTGACAAAAAAACACAGAATTTTTGACATTTTTGCAGATTTATTAAAAAAGAAAAACTGAAATATCACATGGTCCTAAGTATTCAGACCCTTTGCTGTGACACTCATATATTTAACTCAGGTGCTGTCCATTTCTTCTGATCAGGGGCATCGCCAAGGGGTGGCTATGGGGGCTGCAGCCCCGAATGCCACGCCCTCAGCCCCGAGCCTCCCGAGGGGCCCCTAATGGTGGCGTCAAGTCATCCGCCCGGCGGGCGGGCGACCTGACTGAAGCCGCAGGCGAGCGGCTTGATAGAGCTGCCGAGCGGCTGCATTGAAAGCCGAGAGAGATAGAGGGACGGGCGAGCAGAGATGACATAATTTCTCTCTGCCCGCCCGCATCACTGCTATCCCTCTCTCTCTCTCCACAGCCCCGCCGACTCACGTGGCGGGGGGGCGGGTGTATGGCGCTGTGGGGTGGGGGGTGGATGGCGCTGTACTGGCTTTGGCTGCATATTGTGAGGGAAGGAGGAACACTGCTGGGGGGGCACCTGTGATGTAAGGAGCAACTCTGCTGGGGGGCCACCTGTG
>BLSH010470984.1:183393-197360 GCA_018402905.1 Glandirana rugosa
GAAGGTAGTGTCCACGGGGTCGCCTCAAGGAGGATGTGATGGAAGGAGGAACTCCGCTGGGGCACCTGTGATGGAAGGAGGAACTCCGCTGGGGCACCTGTGATGGAAGGAGGAACTCCGCTGGGGCTCCTGTGATGGAAGGAGGAACTCCGCTGGTGCACCTGTGACGGAAGGAGGAACTCCGCTGGGGCACTTGTGATGGAAGGAGGAACTCCGCTGGTGCACCTGTGATGGAAGGAGGAACTCTGCTGGGGGGGGCACCTGTGATTGAAGGAGGAACTCTGCTGGGGGGGCACCTGTGATGGAAGGAGGAACTCCGCTAGGGACATCTGGTGGCAGGCGACGTGGCAAGTGACACGCTCGGGGCTCCCACTGATTCTGCATTATGGTGAGTTGAATGATTTCATTTTATATTACAATGTAATAATAGAAATTATGCGCTTCAAGCATCCTGACACCATAACAACCATGGTGCCAGGATGATTGAAGCGCCAACATCAGGTGATTGGAGTATCTTTATCTGCTGATTGTTAAACTTTCTGGAATACACATATTGTGTTGTGGTGTAGGATCTGGGTCTGCTGTCCCTCCATCCCGACTTCTTTCCTTCCTTCTCTTCTCTTTCCTTCCCTCCCTCCCTATCTCTTTCTTTCTTCCTTCCCCCATTCCTTATTCATCTCAGACGTGAGCCACACCCCCAAAACCACACCCCGTTAAACTACACCCACTATTTCATTTAGACCACACCCATTTTCGCCGCGGCGCGCTATGCACACCGCATTTCTTCGGGCTAGAGCCCCTGGTCTTTTTCCCACCTAGCAACGCCCCTGCTTCTGATCATCCTTGAGATGGTTCTACACCTTTGAGTCCAGCTGTGTTTGATTATACTGATTGGACTTGATTAGGAAAGCCACACACCTGACTATATAAGACCTTACAGCTCACAGTGCATGTCAGAGCAAATGAGAATCATGAGGTCAAAGGTTAATTATACTTTTCTGTAAAAAGTCTGGTCAACAACATGGCTTTGCTGTCTTGTAGTGCTGGGTATAGCTCAAGACTGGATCAACACAATTACAAATCCTTTTGCAAACAAAATGGCTCCAATTTATGTATTTCAATAACTTCGTTATCTGTAAGCCTAAACATTGACCACTTGCCACACGCTGACAGTAGATTTACTGCTAGCAGGTGGTAGCTACAGGCTCAGCGGCATACTTGTATGTCACCGAACACATGCGCGACTCCACTGGACACAACAGGTCGTGATGATTGCTATGACCAATCATAGCGATCACATGATTACAATGTAAGCATAACTGCAATGAATGGCTTCCATTCATGACAGCTTGCTTACTATTGTAATGCTGCGATTGATCACAGCTTATCACATGGTACCTGATACCCTGTACCATGTGATTAATTGTAGCCAATCACAGCACCACAATAGTAAGTAAACTGTCTTGAATGAAAGCCATTCATGACAGTTAAAACTATTGCTTATAACAGTCATCATCATCATGCTAGTTTTCACCATTTGCATTATTCAAAGGTAGCCTTGCTGCCATACACACTTTTTTACATCATAATTCTTGGAAATCCCAAACTAGTGTACATAAGGCCTTCAATTCCCTATGACTACTCTCTAATATTTTTTCTACTACAGGTCTAAAAATTATTGCTGCACCTAACAACATCATTTAAAAAAAAAAACACATTTGAATTTGATTTGTGAAGATGCAGCTCCAAAAGGTAACAGTATGTGAATAATAATATACATATCATAGTTAAAGTGACACTGTCACTACAGGTTCGAAGCAGAAAGAAGAATTACCTGTAAAAAAAAAATGTCATTATATAAACATTTGTGCCAGTCTGTGTTAATATGCTGCCTTGATGCTGTTACACAGCCGCTGCATGTATTCCACAGTTCGGATGTGTGAAATGCCAGCTTTCGTGCCAAACACTTTGGTACTTCCTATTTGCTTGTTTGTCATTTCAGTGGCTGGGAAGCAGCATTTCAGTGACTTTTCAACACATGGTCATTGAAGGGGTATAAATAAAGCCTCTTCCACACATACGGACCCGTTTCATCAGTTCAATCATGTTTTTTCAAAGAAAAAACAGATGAAGTTTACATCAGTTTGTCATCCATTTTTCATCAGTTTTTTTACATCCTCTAGCTAGAGTCTTCAACCACTTGAGTCCTGGAGACATTTTTTTTCATGTAAAAACAGACCGTTCGTCCGTTTTACATTTGTTTTTCTGTCCAATCCGTTTTTTTAACTGAAGAAAAATAAGGCTTTGCTCTGTTACAAAAAACAGATGTTGAGGGAAGCGGATGTAAACGTATGAAAATGGATGATCATCTGTTTACATACCTTTTGCAATAGAGGTGCATTGATGTCCGTTTTTCATCCGTCAATGGTCCACATGTGTGAAAGGGGCCTAACTCCACTTTTTTTTTTTTTTTTAAGTAATTCTTTTTTTCTGTTTTTTTTTTTTTTTTAATTCTGTTTAACAATTTTCAGTACATTACAGCATTGAACAACAACAACCACAACCTGGCAACCGCTCTCCTACAATCCAGGAGAGCAGTCTGCAGGTAAAACAATAACCCCAAAATTGAACCACAAGGTGGTAGAAAGAAAAAAAAAACCCACACCACCCCCCCCCCCCCACATTCTTCCTGCAGCACCGCCCAACTATCTGATACATGGGGACTGCACTTTTTGTTCAAGTCTTTATCACATGCAGGACAGAGTACCCTGCATGTGAGCTTGTTTTCTACCAACCATTACTAAAACCAAGTGTCACCAATTTTGAGATCTATGGATTCAAACACATGTGACTCCTACCGGGTCCCCACACTCCCAATAGCCCCAAAAAGGGACCCAAGCCTAGTTGTTTAGAGTTTAATCTGTTGCCGTGAGAGAAGAGGCCAGCCATCCGCCCCAGACCCTGTCAAACTTTCGAGCTGCTCCTCTGTTCAGGTATGTGGCTTTGTAGAATGGGAGAGTTCTATTTACCAAGGCCTTCCAAGAGTCCATCGAGGGAGGAGAGGGATTCTTCCAGGTTAGAACAATCCGTTTCCTGGCATGGAAGAAAAGTATAACAAGTAAGGTTCTAATCGCCCTGCTAGGGGCCAGATCATCCACCAAACCTAGTAGGCAATGTTTTACCGACGGTGTTAATGGAATCAAAGTTATATCCTTAATACAGTCGAGGACCCCCTCCCAGAATACTACAATAGCTGGACACTCCCAGAAAATGTGCATGAAGTCAGCTTCCTTCCTTGCACATCTCCAGCAGGGGGAACTCCTAGCTCCAAAAATATGGGCTATCCTGGCCGGTGTCAGATAAACCCAATGTAAGAACTTGTACTGTATAAGGTAATCTCGGGCAGAGATTAATCTTGTAAAGGGTTTATCCCACATGTCCTCCCAATCCTCATTTTCTAATTCCGGGGTTACTGCTTCCCACTTAGATCTACATTTGTTTAGTAACTTTGTTGTCTTGGGGAACAAATACTTGTAAATGGTGGATAAGGGTTTAACCAGGTCCTCCCCTCGTAGCATGGTTTCAAGATCCGAAGCCGCAAAAGAGATCCCAGTCCTTCCAAACTGTGTCTGATAAGCATGGCGCAGTTGTATATATCTGAAGAAATGAGAGTTGGGTAGGTTATGTCGTGTTTTTAGTTCCGCAAATTGCAGGAGCTGCCCATTATTAGTGATGTCTATTAGTTTTTTAACCCCAACTTTGGTCCAGATATATGGGTCTTCCATGCTATAGAAGTGCCGTAAGGTAGGGTTTCTCCAAAGCGGGGCATGGGGAGAAGCCGGAAAGGGGCCTCCGAATTCCTTCCCCTGCACCACCTGCCAGGCCCTAAGAACCACTTTCATGAGGATTGTTAACGGGTAAGGTGCCCTCCGCCCCCGGTAGACCAGGAGAGCCAGAGCTTCATAAGAACCCACGACTGCCGCCTCCAGGGCGACCGCCGCGTCATCCAAAGGCCCAGTTAACCACCGGTGGACCATAACTAATTGCCCTGCCAGAAAATATTTATAAAAATTCGGGGCCGCTAACCCCCCCTCTTTCCATGGTTGTTGCAATATACTTACTTTAATCCTCGGCACTTTTCCTTGCCAAATAAACTCCGACATCAATCCATGCAGAGATTTGAAAAAATATTTTGGAATCCACACGGGGAATGCCTAAGAGTATACAGCAATAAGGGTAATAGCTTCATTTTTATTAAGTTTACTCTCTCTATCAAGGAAAGGGGCATATTCTTCCATGTGCTGAACTTACGCTTAACTGTAGCAAGCATCGGGGTAAGGTTTAATCGAATTAAATCTGAAACAGAAGCTGAAACCACAATACCCAAATGCTTAGCTTCTGTTACCACTTGGAGAGGAACATCACAAAGAAACGGCTATCGCGACGCTTTCCCGAGGCAGAGAATCATGGACTTACTCCAATTGACCCTCAGCCCGGAGTAGATAGTGAACCGATTAAAAATCTCCAAGGCATGTTGGAGAGATGTGGCCGGATCACTCAAGAACAAGACCACATCACCTGCATAAAGTGCTGTCTTCTCCACCAGAGGGCCCACCTGGACGCCCCTCACCAGTGGAGAGCCACGCACGGCCTTGGCAACCGGCTCCATCATGAGGGCAAAGAGCCCTGGCGAGAGCGGGCAGCCCTGCCTGGTCCCCCGACAAACCGAAAAGGCCTTGGATACCTCTCCATTCAACTTAATAGCCGCTGTGGGGTGATCATAGAGTATTTCTATCCATGTCAAAAATTTTTGGCCAAAGCCCATACCTTGTAGTACCTTACGCATGTAGTTCCAATCTACCGAGTCAAAGGCCTTCTCTAAATCTAGAAAGACCAATGCTCAGTCCTCCTCCGACTCTGAGGCCAAGGCAACATGTGTGAATACCCTTTGCAGATCAAAATCCATCGCCTTGTTGGGCATAAAACCCGTTTGATCGGGGGAGACCAACAAGTGAAGGATTTTCATTAATCTAACTGCCAGCATTTTGGTAAGTATTTTCAGGTCAACATTTAAGAGTGCTATGGGTCGGTATGAGGCACATCTGAGAGGGTCTTTCCCTGGCTTTGCCAGTAACACTACATTTGCCGCATAAAAGGAGGGCGGAAGAATTCTATCTTCCAGACAAGACTTTTATATAGCTCTAAGAGTTTAGGAGTAAATTGTTCCTTGTACAACTGGTACCATTCCACGGGCAAACCATCCGGCCCCGGCGACTTCCCATGTGGAAAGGAGCCAATAGCCAGCTGTATCTTCTCCGTCGTAAATGGAGCATCCAGTAGCTGCCTGTCCTCGCCCGACAAGACCGGAAGATCTAGTGCATCCAAAAAGGAGACCAGATCCTCTTCCTCGTAGAGCGGGACAGGGGCATACAGGGATTCATAAAATTCAACAAAAGCCTGCATCACCTTCTCTCTAGACGTTTTAAGCTGGTCCTGCTTGTCATAGACACAAGGCACCACTGAGGACATATGCTCCTCCTCCGTTAGCAGCGCAAGTAGCTTACCATTTTTGTCCCCTGCCTCAAAGAGGTTCTCTGCCCGTGACCTACGCTCGCACTGAGACAGTTCTTTGAAGTGAAGATTTAATTCCCTTCTCACCAGTCTAAGGTCCCGAAGAGTCTCAGCATAAGGAGATGCAGCATGAAGTTCCGCGCAAGTCATCTCCCTCTCCTGGAGTCACATGGTGTCATTATTTTTAAGCCTCCTAGCCGCCTTAATAGCAGAGATATATTCTCCCCTCACTACCGCCTTAAAGGAATCCCACACCATCTGGCGAGATGCAGTACCCTCATTAATGCCCCAGAATGTTTCAATGCATCTGGTTACAATTTGCTCCACTTCGGGCTCGGCAACCCACCCTGGATCCAGACGCCAGGATCGGATGCCCGCTGCCCCCGGTGGGGAGAACACAACCTGCAGCGAAGAATGGTCCTAGATCCCTCCCGCCAGATACTCCACCTCCATTACCAACGGTAAAAGGTCCAGACTACCAAAGGCTAGGTCTATGCGAGAGGAGGAGTGGAAGACATGTGATAAGTGTGAATACTGCTTAGCACCAGGGTGCTTCCATCTCCAGACCTCTCGAAGACCCGCTGCCTCAGCCCACTGCACCAACTCTAAGTTTTGAGTCCTGGAGGGGTTAGTTGTGTCCAATGAGTAATCCAGAACACAATTAAAATCCCCCTTGACCAAAACCTTTGCAGGTAACAGGGGGGCCAGTCTATCAAGAATAATGTATAAGACTGCTGCTTGAAAGGGTGGTGGAACATAAACACTTACTATAGCTATTCTTAGTGAAAAGCATTCAATGACAATGCCCACATACCGCCCCAATGAGTCTGAAAATACTTGAAGTACAGTAAAGACACATTTTTATGCATTAAAATAGCCACCCCCCTAGCATACGTAGAGAAGGTGGAATGAAAAGTACGTTGCATCCATTGTCTCTTGAGGGACATGATCGCCCCTCCCATTAGATGAGTCTCCTGAAAAAAGACCAGATTAGGGCTATGAGATTTCACATATTTCAACACGGTCACTCTCTTTAGTTTAGAATTCAAACCCCTAACATTCCAAGACAATAACTTAAGAGGTAGCCATTGAAAATACTCTGTCCATCCATTTACCCCAGTGGTGGAGCAATAGTAAGCAGTAACAAATAATAAAACAGTCCCATGCCCCAGGAAAAAGCACATAAAGGTCATAAAGCCCCATATAACCATGCCAGCGGGAGGGCGTGCTGCTTGCAGAAAAAAAGGAAATAAAAAAAAAAAACAAATTAAAGTCTCCTTGTAGAAAAAAAAAGAAAAAAAAGGAAAACATAAAACTGAAAAAAAAGAAAAATAACCGAAGAACTCTCCTGCTTATGTACCAACCCCAAGTCCAACCTGGTTGGCAAAGCTTGCACCCCAAATAATGAAACCCCATCCTTCGAACACAGGGGGGTAAGGGGAGCTGTGTTCAAGTTCCAAAAAGAGCAAAGGTCCTCCAGCTTCCAAATGAAGTGTTCATGGCAGTATTATCTAGTACCAAACACAAGAGGTTAACTGCTCAAGATAACAGCAACTTGCAGAACAAAGCAAGGAGGGAAAGAGACCCCCATAACGATCACCCAGGCGCGGGTTGAGGTCGCCGCCTCGTCCTCCACGGTCGCTATTCTGGACTCAGCTTCTGTAATGCGGCCTCTGAATTTATCCATATCGGCCCTTATCAAACTGCATTCAATAGCAAGCGTGTCAATACCCCCCAGCTGCTAGGATAGCATCTGTTGTATTACGGTCAGGGGCTGTCTCTCCAAAATCTGGCATAAAGCAGCAATCTGCCAGGTAGAACAGGGTCCCACTGCCACAGTCTGAAAACAGGTACAAGTGTAGCTCCAGCCAAAAAACTATTTTTAAGCTTTTTGGATAGCATAGGGAAGGGTTAACACCCCTGTAACATTTGTTTTGCTCTCTGTGCCCCTGTTCAGAAGATTTCACCTCACTTTCTGTCCCTGTGACAATTGGATTTTGAAAATTTTCGGTTGTTGTGGAAACAAGGATTGGTGATGAAGCTTCAGGGGAGACACCTTTTTCCCATGATAATTCTTACAGTGAGTAAATTTCCCTTCCTAGGGGTAGAGTTCTTCTCACTTCCTGTTGTTTCCCTCCGTTTGTAAGTAGGAGTCGCTTGTAAGTCAGATGTTTGTAACTAGGGGACCGCCTGTACTTACAACTTACATATGTTTTAGGCCCCTATCACACAACGTTCCCTTTTCTTCATCTGTTCAGTCACTTTTTTTGTTATAAAAGCGGATGAAAACAGATCCCGACTTCAGTTTTTACACCTGTTGTGTACATCTGTTTTCTAACGATTTTTTAATTTTTGGAACAATTAGAATTCAAATCAGTCGAAAATTCATCAACGGACAGAGGAAATTCGGACAAACAGAACCCCTGTGTAAAAGGGGCCTTGGCTTATTATTTATATATATCCATTCTATACATTCACACACCTTAGCAGAGGCGGCCCCCTAATGGCCCCTAATTTACATGCTGGGCTTTTTTTAGAAGCACATGATTAGAGCCTGAGGTTCTAATTTGCTTCAAAAACGGGTGGGCTCAGGGCACAGAGCACTTTGCCCCCGAGCCCACCCACTTGTGTGACAATAGCAAATTAATATTCGCTATTGTCTACCTGCTCCTCTTCCTGGCCAGTCCCGGCTCAGGAAGCGGGTCCGGAGGCCCGATTGGCCGAGAGGAGAAGCGAGCCTATTGGCCGCTGAGAAGGAGGAGGAAGGAGATGCAGGGGAAGCCGTGAAGCCAAGGAAGGTGGAGATGCAGAGGCCCGCCATCCAGAGGAAGCCCGCGATCTAGATGATGGGGTAAGTGTGGGGAGCGATCGACCGGGGAGGGGGTGGCGGGGGCTTGGCGGTGGACAAAGTGACCAATATACCACCAGCCACCACTGCACCTGACTCATGTTGCTGGGATATCACTTAAGACAGTGTTGATACATGTTTATTCTCTAATAAATAGGTTGAAGGCGAAGAGATGGTACCGGAAGCTAAATTAATATTATGGAAAAAAATGGTTGTACAAAATATTTAGCAGGTAAATCAGTAAGCTTATATATTTAGATTGTGTATTTAGTGGTTTGCCTGAGGTTCTGCATTCTGGGGTCTGAAAATCTGGACAGTTGTGGGGCATGTTTCTTACTAAACAGTGAGGGTTCACTCAATCCTCTGTATTGCAAAGCCTCATAGTTTGTCAGACACCTTTGGCATATACTGTAAAAACAAAAGTGGCATATTTTCAAAAGCAGACAGTATTGTTTTTTTCCACTTCACTGTCAGACTTTTTTCCTTTTTGCTCTACAAAACAGGGAAACTCAGTCATAAAAACATTGCTTTAATGAACAAGGCAATGAAGCAATGCAGAATGGCAAAAATGTTTGGGTCTTGTTCCAAGTACTACTCAAGTAACTGTCCTAAGGTTTTTATAATCACTATATTAAGTTTCCAGCCTTGGTGAAATAAAAGAATACTGCTTTCCCCCTGAAACGTCTCCAGGTTCTTCCACAGTAAAACTTGTATCCTTTATTCATTTTTAGCAGTGGCCAGTGACTATTTTTAAATATGTTACATGGGAAATCATTGTAAATACAGGTCTTCGTTTGGTGCTCAGGAGAGCAGTTGTCTTAAATGATTCAGTTTTTATTTCCTCCTTTTCATCTGCCCCCTTGTGCAGCAAACGGTTAATTACGGTTTTGTCATCTTACCAGGCAGATTCATATTTGAGATGACGTGCCCTGCATAACAAGTACTATGAAAACATTTGTAGGGACACTAGCCAAGTTACACTGGTTGGCAATAGGCTACAGAGAATTTACTGTGCACATTTTCAGTTTAGTGGGGATTATTTATTTATTTTTTTTCTTTTAAGGGATGGGTTATTGTATTTGTCTGGATTAGGAATATGTCTTGTTGCTAGCATACTTAAGTTATTTAATAAACACACAAGACGACTGCAGTTTTATTGATATGCTGGCAGGCAAACTAACATGACCACTCTTTACCATCTGTTTATAATGCTATATAAAGAATGTCACACTCGTTACCATAGGAACTAACATTTCCAAAACCACAAGTGTTTGCACAAATTCTCCAACCTTTTCATGACTGATATTACTTTTTTTCAATTTCTGGTTTAGAGAATAGAAAACGATTCGATCCACCAACTTTTTTGTGTTTAAGGTGTTTTTAGAAAGATTGCATTCTAAAATAGAGATTTCTTCGAAACGGATATAATGAAATTAGTTATAGGTACAGTGAATTGAAGTAAGTGAAAAGTGGTGAATGTTTCAAGTCTGTTCAATTTTATGACTGTATGCTCTATATCACTTTTACATAATTTCCAGTTGAGGATGCCTACTTCCACGATATCTGTCAGTTTTGTACCAGGAGCAGTGTAAGACAGACCTAGAAAAGCACTATTATTTTTAAAAATAGTTTTTGGGGGATATAATTGTATTTAAAGCAGGAACTTTAGCCATAACAACTTCAAAAATAATGTTCTTTAGCACGGTACATACATTCCACATTAATAATTATGATATCAAAATTAGTGTGTGCTGTATATTGCCTCCAGCATTGTTCCAGTTTCTTCTTGCTGGAGTCTGCCATTTTGCTGAAGCCCAGAGCCCCTGAACAGCAGCAAATAATAAAGTGAAACTAAACCCATTGATTTTAATGTTTTTTATTTTTTAAAAGTTACATTCCTGGAATGCCGGGATTGCTGTCACGTTTGTTTGTGCCCTCAACCAAACTGTCAAATCATCAAATGGCTGGTGTCATAACTGATCACATGTGCAACTTAATGGCGGTTGCAGATTAAAGTTTGAAGCATCTTCCTTGTCTGCAAAGGATAGGAGGGTTTAATTCTGCTTTGAGGCTGTCAGCCGATCGACCTCTACAAATTTAGCAGTGCCTAAAAATGGAGAGCAACTGAGCATGTGCAGGGCAGCATTGAACAGTGTATTACTGAATTTGAAACAGTTTGGGCATTTATTATTAATGTTTTACATAGCTATACCTGCAAAATGGGGCCAGTCTGAAGTGATCTAGCAGGCTTTAATTTTCTGACAAAAGTTCCACTTTAAGACATGTATAAAAAATTAAAATCTATTAACTTCACCAGTATTTTTTTTAAACCTATTTTTTTTATGATCACAATTATTAAAATTGAACATGGCTTTTCCTGGCCCAAACATTGATGACCTTTCAAAACTTCTACCACTAAATGTCCACATAATTCTCAATTTATACCTGTATGCATAGATTGTATTGTAAACACAGCATATAGTGTGCAGGGATTGTTTGAATCACTGACACCTATCCAATGAGTACAGGGAGTGTGAAGAACTTCACTAACACAACAACAACACTTTCTGTGAATAATAACTTAGACATTACAGTAAATAGTACAGCGACCCACGACAGCCAATTCAATTTTACTTTACTCTAGACAGATTAATGAAAATGGTTTCTGATTAGGGGGTGTGGATACTGCATGTAGTTTCTTCAACTTAAAAAGGAAAGGATCGCCGCTACCCCCGACCAGCCCAGGAGAATAAACGATAAAGAGCAGCCTCAGCTTACAGGCCTCTACCAAACCCCGCACCCTCATGCATTTCGCCCTGGGCCCCGAGTATGTGGTTTGGAGGAGACATGTAGGCTTAGGCTACTCTTTATTGTTTATTCACCTGGGGTGGTTGGGAGTATCGGCGATTGCTTCCTTTCCTCTTTACATTTACTAACCCCCTGGATTGGTATAGGACAAGCCTGCACCCCATGTTCTGGGACACAGGAATATGCTTTCACAGAGGTGAAGTCAAAAGCAATCAAACAGGTTGCAGTGAGTTGTTCCTTGAACTATTTGGTCAATAAACCCATTCCTCTTTATGGGGTTCCCAGAGCTTTAATAGTCATACACACGTGGAAGAAAAAAAAACCACTGTGAAAACAAAAAGGAAAAGAAAAGCACAATCTACTGTAGTAAATAAACAAAATATTTATTAACAATTAAAAAAGCACTCACAAAAGAGGAGCTTGTGCAAAGTGGAAAAAGTCAAAGCTGCTGCCTCTCGAGCCCGGAGCCCCTGTGGATTCCCCTGCTTCAGCTGTGAGCAGGAGGAGAAAAGCGCAGGCAGGAGGGAGCCACTGCTGCAGGGAGACAACCCGACCCAGATGGAGAGGATGCCTGAACACTTTTGGGAGATTTGAACACTTTTTTCAAAGCATGTTGCTTCTTCCTCATCCTCAATCACACATGGTTACTTTAAGCTGCACCTTCAAGCTAGTAATCATTGCCAATGTCTATAGTCAATTGGGCTACGTGCCTAATTGTTTGTTTTGTCTTTCAGTTTTTACTTTGCAACTTCTGCAATCATATTTTATGGGTTGCTACATTGCCATACATACATTTCCTTGAGACCCCTTTATTCATACCAATAAGGTCATCACCACCCCAGAGGGCAGTTGACAGGGATTGTAATGTTATGTAGCCTGTTTTAACATCTTTACATTTTATACAGGCTTTGTGGTGGGCTTTATAACAATGCTTCCCAAGTTATGCGCTGCTGGGCAGTTTTCCCTGCCCCTTGCTTATAGTTTAAAAAAAGAAAAACACTGGACTGGTGTGTGGACTGCATATTAACAGCTCACTCAAGAACTTGTATTTATTGTAGACCCGTACAACTCTGATTAGAAAATATAAAAAGTTTCAGTCTAGACCAGGGTTCTTCTATAAATGATGGGCCACTTTCATGTGACAAGGCCTTGGAATAAATAAAAAGATTCATGAAACACAGTATAATAAATTATTTACGTATATATATATATATATATATATATAAAAATTCTCGACAGGCATACTGGCTTCCACAGCCTAACTATGTAGTTCTTTTCATCCAGACCTACTGTAGCTGTAATACTTTAGCCCACATCAATCCATTTTTGCTGGTAATGTGGTTATCTCGGAACGCACGTTTTTTTGATTATGAAACACCCTCCTTTTGCATCCTTTAACACACAAAACGTAATCTAGTAATTAGTGCAAAATTATATTATACTGCACAGTTTTCAGAAATTCCTACTGCTGTATATACTGCGAAGTGGCATGTGCATGATGTAGCAGTAGTAGATTACAGATAACTAAGGTAAATTGAGTGATTTTAGATATGTTTATTTTTAGTAAGTGCCACTAAAATACATCAGCAACTGAACTCTTTCATCACTAAAAACTATTGGTATAGTCTTTTTTTTGCATTTCAGTTTCTAGGTCCACTCATTTGTTCCGTCTATTTTGGATGGGTGTCACTGTCTTTGCTGTGTTTTCATTTTGTCCCTTCAGACATGAGATGACTCAACTTGGCTGAACTCAACTTGTTGCTTTGTAAGCTTGTCTGTTATCCTTCCTACCTGAGTGAATGCACAATCCAGCCATCCTGCTAATGTCTCTCCCTCTCTATACAAATCTGTATTATCTGTATGTTCCCTTTCTCTTGTACCTGCTTTCCTGCACTGCAGGGGTTAACTGCTTTTTTATGTCTAGAGGGACAGTAAAAGCCCTTTTAATTACATTATACTCCACTTCCCCAGCAGGCAATGCTTCCCCTGTGATCTAATGGGGGACTGTTCCTCCTTGTCCTCATGTCCAGTGCAGGGCTGTGGTCCTTGCCTCAGTCTTGATGATATAAAAGGACCTTAGACCACTTAAGCATAGGGGAGAATAGGCTGCAGGGACCAGTCTAGCAGCACAGAAAAGCCTGCAGAAGTAAACACTCCAGTAAGTAAAAGTTATTTAACAAGTCCCTTAGACCTAAACAAGGTTTCATGGAGCTCAGCTTTAAAACAGGAGGTAAGGAGAAACTGGAGAACAAGTTCACTTACTGGCTTGATGTAAGAAAACATTAGTCATATTCAATATTTAATTTTTACTTAACCACTTCAGCCCCGGAAGGATTGGCTGCTTTAGGACCGGAGCCCTTTTTGCGATTCGGCACTGCGTCGCTTTAACTGACAATTGCGCGGTCGTGCGACGTTGTGCGTCACGGCTTAGCGTTTTTCCCGAGGCCAGGATTTCGTCGGTTAGGAAGGCCCCGACTTCACCAATTCATTTTTAATTTATAACTTATACTGATTACAAAAGAATGTAGTTCGGTCATTCACTTGAACAAGAGGTCAAAGAGGAATGGAGGACAAAATTTCGACTCGAGGTACTTTGGAACAAATCCAGATTCCCTGAACAATTTATTGAAAATGAATGACCTCACAAATGAAGACGTCCGAAAAGACACGACGATCTGACCAGGGACGTCGGATAAGAGGGGATACGAATTCACCAGATTCCAGGAAAATATAGTAGTTC